>PVLC010017723.1:0-33286 GCA_004027655.1 Graphiurus murinus
TTTTTTTTTTTTTTTTTTTTTTTTTTTTTGCGGTACTGGGGATTGAACTCAGAGGCATTCTACCTCCGAGCTATACCCTCAGCCTTATTTTTTATTCTTTATTTTGAAACCGAGTCTCACTAAGTTGCAGAGTGCCTCACTAGGTAGCTGAGGCTGGCCACGAACCCGGATCCTCCGGTCTCAGCCTCCCGAATGCTGGGATTACAAGCGTGCGCCACCACGCCCGGCTAGGCCAGCCTTTTTAAAGGTGAAAAGTGATGGCAAATGGGAGTTAAGAGCATGAGTCTAAAGCCTAAGCTTTGCCCACACAGGCAGACCGAAGCAGAAGCAGAAGCAGAAGCAGGAGCAGAAGCAGAAGCAGAAGCAGAAGCAGGCCCATGATTATTTTTGAGGAGTTTTCCAGGAGCCCAACAGACTGGGTACATTAAGGACCCCTGAGTGTTTTCCTGCATCCTTTGGCAATTATTTGCACTTTTTTTTTTTTTTTTTTAGAGGAAGGGACTGTGTCGCCTGTACTAGTTCCCTAGGTTAGCTGTAACAAAGTACCACAAACTGAGTGGCTTAGAATGGCAGAACTGGATTGTCTCCCGATCTAGAGATTAGAATTCTGAAATCGCGCTCCCTCTGAAGCCTGCAGGAGGGGCCTCCCCTTGCCTTTGCCAGCTTCTGGTGGCCTCTGCCTTTTTCTGGCTCGTGGCAGCAGAACTCCAGTCTTCACGTAATGGTCTTTTTGTGCATGGCTATTTTGTGTCCAAATTTCCTCTATCATCTATGTATCTATGTATCTATATATCTATGTATCTATATATCTATGTATCTATGTATCTATCTATCTATGTATCTATCTATCTATCTATCTATCTATCTATCTATCTATCTATCTACCTATCTATCTATCTATCTATCTACCTATCTCTATCTTCTATCTATCTGTTATTTATTTATTTTTATTTGTTTGTTTGTACGAGGGATTGAACCCTGTGCCATTCTACCTCCAAGCTACGCTCCCAGCACTTTTTAAATTTTGAAACAGGGTCTTGCTAAATTGCGGAGGTTGTCCTTGAACCTGTGAGCCTCCTGTCTCAGCCTTAATTTTCCTTATGTTATAAGGATATCAGTTATATCAGATTAGGGTCCATCTTAGTGACTTCATTTATATCTGCAAAGACCCTGTTTTCAAATAAGGGGTCACATTCTGAGGTGTTGGGGTACAGGACACGAGCTTATCTTCTTTGGGGGATACAATTCAATCCATAGCACCAGTCTTAAAACTTCTGACCCATGGCCCTGACCAAGCTCACTGGCCAGACATTTAAGCCCTGATACCAACTATTCCTGAAATCTGACATGGAAGTATTTTTTTTTTTTTTTATACTGAGGATTGAACCCAGAGGCATTCTACCTTTGAGCTACACCCCCAGCCCAATTTTATTTCTTATTTGGAAACAGGATCTCACTAGGTTGATGAGAGTCTCACTACTTGCTGAGGCTGTCCTCGAACCTGTGATCCTTCTATCCCAGCCTCCCAAGTACTGGGATTACAAGCGTGCACCACCACACCTGGCTTTGGAAATATGTTCTTTATGAAGGTCAAGGTGGTGTCTAGGAGACACTAGTTAGGTATCTGGACCTCCTATGACAACAGAATTGGGTCTCAAAGGAGCCAACTCTGAATAAATCACAAGCTAGTAGTATCTGAGTAGTATAGGATAAACCATACGTACAGAACAAATTTGATTCAACACATTCAATTAATCTCATCAGTGGGGTTTACACACAGGATGATTCAGTGTGCCCCCGGAAGTGGCCTGGTGCATGGCTGCACTGCTTGGCTCCTCTGCTGTTTCTTCTATTTGCTTTGCAACTTGCTCCCTTGGTAGCGTGGCTGCAGCCTCTTCCTCTTCCTTCTCACCTAGCTTGCTCTTAACTCTCCTTCCAAATGGAGGTGAAAGGTCAGCATGCTGAGAAGAATCAAATATATCAGCTCAGTAAAAAACAAAAGAGAGAGCCGGGCGTAGTGGTGCATTTGGGAGGCTGAGACCAGAGGATCCGGGTTCGCGGCCAGCCTCAGCTACCTAGTGAGGCACTCCGCAACTTCGTGAGACCCTGTTTCAAAATAAAGAAGAAAAAATAGGGCTGAGGGTATAGCTCGGAGGTAGAATGCCCCTGAGTTCAATCCCCAGTACCGAAAAAACAAAAACAAACAAACAAACAAAAAACAAAAGAGAAGCCAGGCGTGATGGTGCATGCCTATAATCCCAGCACTTGGCAGTTGAGACAGGTTTGTGGCCAGTCTCAGCAGCTTAGTGAGATCCTGTTTCAAAATAAAAAGTGATGAGGGTGTAGCTTGGAGGTAGAATGCCCCTGGGTTCAATCTCCAGTACCAAAAAGAAAAAAAAAAAAAAATTAAAAAAAATTAACCAAGAGGAAGTATACCTCTTTTTTTTTTTTTTCAGTACTGGGAATTGAACCCAGGGGTATTATGCCTCCGAGCTACATGCCCACCTATTTTTTATTCTTTATTCTGAAACAGGGTTTCACTAAGTTCCAGAGGGCCTCACTAAGTAACTGAGGCTGGCCACGAACCTGCGATCCTCCTTTATTAGCCTCCCAAGTACTGGGATTACAAGCGTGTTCCACCATGCCTGGCTTAGAAGTATACCTTTATTAAAAATATAATAGCTGGGCATGGGGGCGCACACTTGTAATCCCGGTACTTGGGAAACTAAGACAGGAGAATTATAGGTTCCAAGCCAGCCTTAGCAACTTCATGAGGCTTTCAGAAACCTAGTGAGACTCTGTTTCCAAACAAGAAATAAAAATAGATATTGGGGTATAGCCTGGAGGTAGAAGGCCCCTGGGTTCCATCCCCAGTACCACACAAATGAATAAATTAAAAAAAAAATAGGGCTGGGGGTGTAGCTCGCTGGGTTCAATACCCAGTACCACACATACACAAAAAGAAATACAATTAAGAAAAGCCATGCATTAGACATATTTAAAATGAATTTTATCATTTCTTCTTATTATGAAAATATTCATTTAAAACTTTGAGAAACAATGAATCAACATAAAAAGAAAATCACAGTCCAGCTTCCCCTCCATAATTCCAACACTAACATAAATATTTTACTATTTTGGAATATAGCCTTCCAGATGCATAGGCAGTACATGTTTTGTTTTTATAAAATTGGTATTATATTATACATGTAGGTTTATGATCTGCCTTTTTAGTGACATATTATAAGCATCTTCTTATGTCATTAAATATGTTTCTACAACATCATTTCATTCCACCATTCTACAGTAGGAATTATGATCCTTTGTGGGGAGGTACTCAAAGAAATTGAATGAATTTTCTATCATGTAACATTTTATGATTGTTTTCAAATGTTCTGTATTACAATCGATGGTGCTATGAATAGGGTTATAGTTAATCTTTGGACAAATTCATGCTTGCTTATTTCCCCAGCATACATTCATAAAAATAAAGTCAGCGGGTTAAATTTATGCATAATTGACAAACTGCTCTCTGGACAAGCTGGATCAATACATACTCCTTCCAGCCGTGCTTGAGGGCATGTTTCCTAGCATGTTTGACAGTACAACATAGTAGAATATATTAAAACAGTTAAAAAACGGTATTTTTGTGCTTGCCTAGCATGCAGGAGGCCTTGAGTTTAATCCCCAGCACCACACACGGGAGCACAAAAGATGTTTATATTTGTACTTGTGGGGCCACTTGTATTGCTTCCAATAGTTCAAAGGAACAAAGATAAAATACATAAATATAAAGACATGAACATTAATATGTAATTTCCTGTGAAAGAGTGGACACTGGCACAACTGCCTATCCTCTTGGAAAAAGAAACATTTCTCGGGAAGATGTTTTCACAAATTTGTTTGGCCATTCATGTTTCTAATTTCGTAAAATGCTTGTCTGTGTCCTTTGCCAACTTTGCATTTATGTGTGATTGCATTTTCTTTATGGATAGATGCTCTTCAGATTTTGAATTCCTTACTTTTTATAAGTGAAACTAACGTTTTCCCCAAGTTTTCACGTATGTTGTTTACATTTATTTGTGGATTTCTTTCTCTCTCTCTCTCTTTTTTGGGATAAGGACTGCCTATGTTGCTGAGTCTGGATTCTGATTCTTGTAGTTCAACTGATCCTCCTGCCTCAGCCTCCTGAGTTTCTGGGACTACAGGTCAGTTTCTCAGTCTCTTCCTTTATGGTTTCATTTTTAAGTGCCAATCTTAAAACTTCCTTTAAATTCTAAAATTACTTATATATTTTTTCTAGTAATTTTGTGATTTTCTTTTACATTTGTTTTTATTTACTTTATCTATTTTTTTGGTACTGGAGGTAGAAATCAGAGGCATTCTACCTCTGAGCTACACCCCCAGCCCTATTTTATTTTTTAGTTTGAAACAGGGTCTTGCTAAGTTGCTGAGAGATCTCTCTAAGTTGCTGAGGTTGGTATCAAACTTGTAGTCCTACTGCCTCAGCCTCTCAAGTATGTACCACCAGGTGTTACACCAAGGTTTGCAGGTGTGCACCCCCACGTCTGGCTTATCTTTGTTTATAATCCATTTAGGTGTGTTTGATGTGATTGAAGAATATAAAGTAGCAATCTAATTTTTCTCTTCTTCCAAATAGTCAATTGTCCCAATGTTAGACTCTTTCCACTGGAAATTAGATACTAGTATTTATTTTTTATATGCACACACTTTGATCTATTTATTCCTTTGATCTATTATTTCACCAGCACCACACTGTTTTAATTGCTGCAACTTTTCACATTTTAAAATGCCTCTGAGTGCAACCTAATTTATTACTTATCTCTTTTAAAATGTTCTTGGAAATGCTAACACATAGCTTCATTTATCTTAAAATGTCAGAGAAAACGTAATAATAATTGTTCAAACTACTGCCTTAGAACTGATGTTTTGTTCAACAATCATTTGTGTGTGTTTTAAACTATGTTGCATCTCTCCTTGTAACTAATGTTGACTATACAGCAACAGCGGGAAGGCCAAATGGCGGGGGAAAGCGCATGGACTTTGGAAGTAGTCCTGGGTTTGAAACCTGACTTTGTCCTTTGATAGGTGTGGGCTGGAGGCCAGTTAATTCACTGGAAAGAATCCCAGTTTAGCCCTCAGAAAAAACAGGTATGAGAGGGGCTGGGCTGTGCCTCAGTGGTAGAGTGCTTCCCTAGAATCCCGTGAGTTAGATTTCCCAACACACACACACACACACACACACACACACACACACACACACACACGAACTAACAAACTAATAATACTGTCTCACAGAGACAAAAGATGAAGGGAAAAATATTTAACACAGGGAATATTACTGCTATCAAAAAAGGAATTTAATAAATGTTAATTTCACGCCCCTTCTACTGGACTGGAATCAACTGTTATAAAACATTTGGTCTGGAGATGTAGTTCAGTGGTAGAATGCTTTTCCTAGTATCCATGAAGCCCTAGGTTCAATTCCTCTGTACCATAAAACCAAACCAAACCAAAACAAAACAAACATTGTTTTTGTACACCTCATCCCATTTGACTCACAAGTCTTGACTCACTAGTCATATGGCTTCTGTGGTATTGAATTACATGATGATTTAATAAGATAAGATGATCACATAATGGATATTAAATGACAAACTTAAAACGTATTGAATTTTTAAAAACTTAAACACATCACTAAAACTTTTTCATGCATTCTTGAGCATGGAATCATTTTAAATAATGACTTAAGACAGCAATATTTTTAACCTTTTGAACATCTTGGTATATGTAAATAAGACTATGGGGTACCCTAGTAAAGTCCATATTTTTAGAGGCATACCTTTTTTTTGTTTATTTGCTTTTTGGTACTGGGGATTGCACATAAGGGCTTTCTACCTCCAAAATATGCCCCAGTCCTTTTTATTTTTTATTTTGAAAGAGGGTCTCTGCACATTGCTGAGGGTCTTGCTAAGTTGCCGAGGCTGGCTTTGAACCTGTGATCCTCTTGTCTCAGCCTCCCAAGTACTGGGATTATAGGTGTGTGCCACCACGCCCAGCAGAAGCATACCTACTTTATTTAAAGAAAACTCCATGAGTATGTGATATGTTTGTAGTCTTAATTTGGTTTCAATAGTGTTAATAGCATTTGGTTTCTATTACATTAAACAATTTTAATTGGAAAATTAATAAAAAACAAATTTTCTTCTCAGTTGGGTCATCACAGATTTAAGCTGATATTAAGCTAGTAATTTGTATTTATAAAAACTCTAGAGGAAATAAATATGTAAGTCAGTATAACATACTATGGTCATTAAGATTCTCTGGAGTCATTGAAACTTGAAGTTGAATTTGCATAATTTACCTAAATTCTTCGAGCCTCAGTTTCTCATGCGTAAAATGGGAATAATAGTAATACCTATAAAGATTTCTGTGAGGGAAAAGTCATGCACTGAGCACTGTAATTGTCTCTCAACAGTTATTATTATCGTTGCTAGTAGTAACTGGGAAGTAGCAGTATCATGCAGTCCCTTTGGAAGCATTCAAAATAATTTAAAGAAATAATAATTAAAAGTTTCAAATAGTAAACGCATTGCAAATATAATCGTATTCTATGCAGATGATAGTTTTTTTATTCCTATATATATTTGGGTAGAGAGAGATTATTTTAAATGTACATTTTGCAAGGGCTGGGGTGCTTGTGTAGCGTGCAGGAGGCCCTGAGTTTGATTCTCAGCCCAGAAAAAAGAATTTGCAGAGATATTACCATACAGCGCTGGTAATAAGGATAATGGCAAAGTTTTATTTTTTTTCAAAATTAGTACAAATATACCTATATTTATTGAAGGTCAAGGCTGAGTCTGAGCCCACAGGGCAGAGATTTGGGATGTCACAAACTCATACAGCAAGATCCTTCTAAAAAAGTTTGTATAAAGCCTTGTTTTATTTTGCACAAAGATTCCTCTTGCAACATTTTCAGAAGCTGTCTCAAAAACTCATTTAGGATATTGAGTTTCCCAGATAGTCTCCAAGCGTTTCCTCTTGCATTTAAGCCTTACTGAGCAGATAATTTAGACTGAAGTAGAAAAGACTTTCTTCTCTTTGGCTTTTGGGAGGAGAGATTCTGGAAATCTCAGAAGAGTTTGGCAGATGTCTCAGACTGTAGTCTGGGGACTATATTTTTGGTACTCAATTATCTAATGTACAGAGAAGCCAGCCTTAAAAGAGACATATATGTGGAATGCTTGAAATCACCCAAACCTCCAGCAAAAACTCCATCCTGATTTTTGATTTTTGGGTGTCTGCTTTATGTCTGCAAACAACTGGCAGTATTTCTTGGCCCTGAGAACATGCAATTCTGTCCTTGGATTAGAGAGAGATGCTTTTTTGTTCATGTAGTTTGAAAACGGTTCCTTTTCCGGTTGTTTTCAGGGTGTGTGAGCCATTACATTCTGAAGGTCAGAGAAGTCGTGACACATCATGGGTCAGCTCATCAGCGCCTTACTTCACGGTGAGTTCAGAAGAGCATGATGCAGGCAGTCCAGTAAGTGATGGTCATGACGTTCTGTGGCAGAACATTTGGGTTTCCCTACAGGTGTAATCGGTATGGAGTGAGTCATTAGTCATCCCATTTGCTGGAAGAATCAGAAGAGAAAAAGTTTAGAGTGAAATTGGATCCAGTGCTATAATTCACTTTTGTCATTCATAGAAGATGATGTTCTGCCCCCAGAAGGCTCACTGCTGCCTGGTTCTTATGCTAAGTACTGCCTAGAAAAGAATAGAGTGGGAATGTAAGATTTTTCCGACCTTGTTTTATATTGTTTGTACTTGGAATATGTGGGCTGCTTTGTGCAAACATGTCCTTTTATGTGGTTAAAACAATCTGATGGGCTAGGACATGCAGATGCAGGGTGAAGGGCAACGTGTAGCCAGGGAAGGAGAGGACGCTTGGAAGCGATTGGTACAATGACTGGGCAGAAGGAAGGTGGTGGGAATCTCCTTAATTAGGGAGCAGCCCCACCTCGCCCATTTCCTTCAAGGCAAGCTTGACTACTTCATCACTGAAGGAATGTGAGGCCTGGGAAAGGGAGAAGCAGGATGAAATAACTCTCACCCAGAGGGAGAGTTATTTCCCAAGTAAAGATGGTTCACAGAGCAGCGCCCGGCAGACAAGGCAACACAAATACTACGTGTATTGTATATACTGCTAACATTGTGAAACCATCTGCCAAGGCAAACTCTCAGTGTATTTACTGAGAATATACATACTCACTGGTATAGTCACCAGACACAGTCCTCCTGTTTGAATGCAAAAGTAGACTTCTTGGAAGGCTAGAGTTCTTTGAATCCAGTCTTGATGTAGGGTTCAAGGTTCCAGCCTCAGAAAGGCAGATGTGTCAGGAAGAACAATTCAGGGAAGTGTTAGTTTGACTTTTAGGCAGCGCTGACCATTTTGGATGAAAGCTTGTTTTCACATCTGAAGGAGGAACAGGATAAAAAGGAGTTGCCCCACTAGAGAATTGAAATTCAGGATCTTTCATAATTTTTTAACAAACATTTCCAAACAGCCTCTTTGGTAGGTCAAAGTCATTCTGCCTCAGGACAGCAGTGAGACCTCGCTCTGAAGATCTTCCCTGCGGCTCCTTTTCTAACTGACTGATTCCAGCTAACATCAATGTTCTCACCTTTCTTAGTCTGGAAGAAACTTTGCCAGTCTGGGGAGTCTTCTGGCAAATGTTGGGGTTACAGTGTGTGTGTGTGGGGGGGCTGGAAACAAGGTTTGAAATTCTTCTGTGTTATATCTATAAATAGAAAGTTCTACTGCCCCCTCTCCCATGATTTTCAATTACATACAGGCCTGTCTGGAGGTTTCTCTCAAGCTCTTAACCCCAGTCACAGTAGCAGGACGTGAAAGTCCCTTGGGGAGAGAAACTAGGTAAGAACAAAATAAAATTTAGAAGGCTCCTTCCCCTTGCTTTGCTCCTCCTCTTCTCATCTCTCCTCCTTTTCTACTCCCTTTCCCTGAAAGAACTCTTCGGTCTAGGCTCCCTCGGATTGGCCAGGGCTCCGCAGGCATCTTTAAGCTAGGTTGGTGTCAGTACCTGGCCCCCCGCAGGTTCCTCCCCGGACACCGCCTCAGGGGTACTGGGTCCTTCTAGTCTGACGTTTAGGGCTGACAGGTCGCCTG
This sequence comes from Graphiurus murinus, assembly GCA_004027655.1. NCBI lineage: Eukaryota > Metazoa > Chordata > Mammalia > Rodentia > Gliridae > Graphiurus > Graphiurus murinus. The sequence continues at coordinate 9,209 of PVLC010017723.1, forward strand.
GTTCTCGGATCCAGACCCCCAAAGCCCCTCCCCCCTCCCCGCAGAGCTAAGGCTCCACTGGGGCCTTCCAAAGATGAGAAGCAAATTCCTACTCTTAGGAGGAGGAGGAGGAGTTGTGGCGGAAAACCCAGTCGTTTTGGCCTTTGAGATTTCATCTTGAACCCAACACAAAGCAGGAAGGGCCCCCGCTCTAGCGCGCGGTTTGAGCAGGCGGGCGCAACCCCAGGCGCGCGGTTACCAGGGCCCTGGGACCGACCGGTGCTCAACCCCGATTCCTCCCTCGCTCAGCCTTCCCCGCCATCGGGTCAGGGTCCCGCGGTCAGAACTTTCAAGAACCGGAAAGGTTCCCTCCTCGGAGAAGCCTAACTCGCCCAATTAGAGATAGACACTGGCAAGGAAAGCAAGCTGCGGAGGATTCTGTTGGGGGTTCGATTCCCGCCGGCCGCTGTGGGACCCGGCTGGGGGGGTCTTTAGATTGTAGGCCCCTCGAGCTTCACGTCCTCGAGTCCGGGGAACAAGGATCTCACTTCTTTGCTTAGTGTTCACTCTAGTGAGCGGGTACCCACCTTGAGGCTTGTGATTTCGGGGTGCTGAGCGCTGAGTTCCGCGCCGACAGTACCCAAGCCCGGAAGCGTGCAAGGGCAGGGCCTTTGAGCGCCAGAGGCGCAGCCAGCCTGTCCGGGTCCTGGGAGCCCGCAGCGGGTCCTTCTCACCCAGTTATTCGTTGGTAGTTTTTCCCCGTCTACACACCGTGAAGTCAACAAACTCCCCACACGGTGGCTCTCTTTACTAAAGTTGGGTGGTGAGTCGTACAAGGAGTCTTGGAAATTTTCAAATATTTCTCCAGATTGAACTCCTTTCGGAATCCGCGTGGGAGGAAAGAGTACGGATTTTAATGGGGTTCACCTTTGACGTGAAGCAAGGCGGAAGACAGGAAAGCCACAGTAGGTAATAGCTTTGGGCGCTTTCGGGAGAAAGCCTGCTTCTCTGGATGATCCGGTGGTGCTCACCGCAGGTTTGTGTGAACGCCCGAGCAGCGCACACATGTAAACACTCCAACACAAACCAGCCGGCATCTGCAGCCTAGACAAAGACATGCCCCTTCCCTCACCAGGCAGGTGTGGTTTGGAGTTGTAAGGAAGGCCAGCGATCCAGTACACGGCTAGGAAGAAACCAGGAGGAAGCAGGCAGTTTTGGGCCATTCATGGCCAGGAATAAGCAAAACTTTACCTTCTTGGAAGAAGTGTTGAATCTCAAATAAAAGCAAGAGTGGTATTGGGAACCAGAAACATCCTGTCTTGGGGAAAGCACGGAGAACCAATAGCGCTTATTTAAATGTTAGTTCTAAATCACGGTAACAGGAAACACTCTCGCTTAATTGTTATTTCCTCTAATTTTTGGTAAGATCCAAGTAATTAACAAACACACACAAATGGTTATTGATGCCACAATTTCCTTTTCAAAAGAAATAGACCCAGGATCTCTTACTGGAGTAGAGCTTTATGAATTTTGTTGAATTACTCAGGGAATTGCAAGGTTCAGGGTGAATGTGGTCTTCCCTTATTGCTTTCCTCTTCCCACGTCATTTTCAGTTAAAAGAATTGTTTTTTTAACCATTCTTGAGGGAGGATTCCTGTCAGAAACCCTCAGTGAATAAACTTGTACTGGGAACTCATCTGTTTTCCCAGTCTGCCTGTCTTTCCCCAAACAGAATCCAACTTGTAAAAAAAAAAAAAAAAAAAAAAAAAAGTGAAAAAACATATTCCTCATCCCCAAGTTCTTAAAATTTCACTTCTTGTGGAAAACACGATGTCACAGTTTCAATGTTTTAAAACCAGCATGAGCGACAGAAAATGTGAAAGAGTAAAATAAGCAAGCAAACAAACAAAAACTAGATATCCAAACACCAGGACTCAGAGGGAGACAGAATGCTCTTGGCAGGGACTGGGATGGCTTTTAGTTAGGGTTAGAGCATCTGGACACCGTAAGGGAGGTATGAATCTGAACAGTGGGTTGATTTAGGCAATGAGCTGCTACATGAATAGCACCACTGCCACATCTTCAGATTTAGAGGCAAGATCTGTAGCATCTGCGCCCAAACATTTCAGCACCAGAGCTTGGACAGCTCCCCAGGCCGCGCTCTCACGCAGCCTTAGTGCTAATCAATCTACTGGTCGCCGGAATGTCAACGGCAGCCAGACTCATTAGAGATTTACTGAAAACCTCCCCAGACTTCCCTTTCAAAACAAAACGACTCCCATGTTTAATTGTCTATGTGTGAGAACATACGCAGGAAATTAGGGGATATAAATTAAATTTAATAGGAGCTCTCCTTGGTAGAGTCCGAAGGAAAAGCAGAGAGAAAGAGAAGGGATATAGTTAAAAATATGCCTTTTATCATCCTGGAAATTCTACGAATTCTTTACCTGTCCTTGAGAAATGGAGTGAAATTGAAAACCATCAAAATAATTGGACTTCTTAAAAAATTGGATTGTATGAGTGAAAGGTGTTTATGAGAAGTGTATGACTCCGGATCTTCTCATCCTAGCGGACAGCACAGAATAGTTAATGTGTTCCTTGAGGGACTAGGATGCTGACGTCTTTTTCTGATACTCAATCATTACGTGACTGAAAAAAAGGGGGGGGGGAAAGTAATTTCGTGAATAAAAATCGGAGCGCAACAGTGCAACAAAATATTCCGTACTTAAAGGCGATAGGTAGACAGATGTTGACAAAGCGGACTCTCCCAAAGCCGGGTTCGGAAGGATTTTTTGCCGACTGCATATATAAATACGAGCGGACTGCCGGTCACTCTGCAGCCGGCGGCAGCAGCGGCAGAAGCCGCATCTTCAGACGCGGCCAGAGGAACCTCAGAGCAGAGAAGGCGCCGCCGACTCCTGGCTGCCTGACCCCGCGGCCGGCCCTCTCCTCGGCCTCCCTCCTCTTCCTTAACTTTCCCTCTCTCCCTCGATCGCTCGCTCCTTCTCCCCGCGGACTCGGCGGCCACTCTGCCCCCCTCCCTCTCGCTCGCCGCCCCCTCTTCCTTCCACAGCTCTCCTCGCCCCTCTCGGGTGGCACGCTCGCTCGCTCCCTCCGAGTTCTGCGCGGCCACAAACTTTTGAGCAGAATACTAGCCTCGGCAAACAAGTCCTCCAGCTCCTCCCGCGGCTCCGGGTCGTCCCTGCGGCTCCTCCTCAGACACCGACGCCAGACGGTGATGCCTCTCGGGCTGTGACTCCAGCGCAGGAACCTGAAGGAGCTCGTTGCCCGCCATCCTACTTGGCAGCCGACCCTCTTGCAGCAGCGGTAAGAGTTGAATGGGAGGGGGGAAATCTTACCAAAGGACTCGCTTGACTGCCGATCCCCCCGCCCCCCGGTATTGGGTACGAATTCGCTTTTCTTCGTACCCTTCTGGCTATTGGGAACTAGGTTTGTGCGCACACGCACACACACACACACACACACACACACACACGCACACACACACACACGCATTTTTTTCCTTCTAACTATACTAAGCGAGAAGTGGCCGGGCGCGCGGGCTGTTGCTAAGCGGTGTTCACCGTTGGGAGTCGAAGCTTCGCTCCCTCCCCCAGCTCCCGGAGTTTCTTGGGGCGGCAGGGTGGAAGGCCAGGGGCGACCTCACGACTGTGTACCCTCTTTCCCGTTCTGCGCAGAATGGCCATGTGTAGCGGAGCGAGGTTGACCCTGCTGGTCTATGGGATAATAATGCACAGCAGCGTCTACTGCTCACCTGCCGCCGCCGGGCTCCGCTTCCCCGCGATCGGGTAGGTGCTGGCGCCGGGGCTGGCCGGGGCTTCCCTCGCCGGACACCTCCTCGCGGTCGCCACTCTGCAGTTTCCCGGACACAGTCTACTGAGCACGGAGGCCGGTGCCCCCGATTAGTCTCTGCCTGCCTTGGCGGGGCCCAGGGTCCCAGCCCCAGCCAAGTCAGAGGGCTGGGCAGGACGAGGCGCCCCTCCCCCAGCCCTACGCGGCCCGGGGACCCGGGTAGAGCGAGGGAGGTACGCCAGCTAGAGCTGCAACCCTGCTCCTCCCGGCCCGAGGGAGGGAGCCGGCAAGGCCCCGGCTCGGCTTCTTTTACGGATTCTTAGGCTGAGTTCGGGGAACTTGGGCTCCCCACGCTGGGCGGGAGGTTGAGCGTGCGGCTCCCTCCGACTTTGCTTTGTTCCAGCTCTCTCTGGACTATTGGGGCGGGGTCTCCCAATCCCTCTCCTGCCCTTCCTCTTCACCGCGTTCCAATTCTATCCCCCAAGAGCCTGCCTTCTAGAGTCTGGGGTTCCATTTGCGTTTTGGGCCCCAGACTGTCATGGGGAGGGGGGTGCAGGGCGGCCACGGCTAAAGAAAAGCAACTTGAGAGAAGGGAGAAAGGATAAGACTGCCGGCGAGGGAGGGGGGAAGCGGGTGCGCCCGAGAAGGAACGGAAAGCGCGCCGGCAGGCGGGACGGGGGGACAGTCTTGCCCACCCTAGGGGGTTGGAAACCTGGCCTCTTGCTCAACCCCGGTTTCTAATTGGTCCCCGCCGCAGCCCCAGAACACCCCCGAGGGTGTGCGGGACCGTGGAGGCCTCGAGGCAGCGGAGCGTCGGTACCTGCTGGCACTCGGGCTGTGAGGAGCTCCAAACCTGCGCGTAAAGCGGTCGGGAGAAGCCACGCCCAAGAACGGTCGCCCCGGGATGGTGGGGTAGGGTGGGTAGGAGTCGGGGTTCAGACTGTTGAGTTGGCTGCAGAAATCGGCTTTAGCTTCTGGATTAGGATCCAGCATCTGGATCTGGGGTCGGGGTACTAGAGCCGGGCTGAGGCGCGTCGCCGGGACCGGCTGGGCGCGGGGCGTGCAGAGAGCCCGCGGAGTAACAAGTACGACTCCTACGGGTCTGGAGAGTGCTCCTTGGCCTGGCCGCATTCCCAGTCTCTCCAGCGGCCCAATGCTTGGGACTTTGTGCTTTAACCCATCGCTTCCAGCCCCGTACCGGGGAGGGACGCGGTAGCCTTTGTGGGTGACTGTGAGATCGCCGGGCTCAGCTGGGGGCCCCAGTTGACGCCTTCCCTGCGCTCTGGGGCCGAGACGGGGTCCTGCCGTCCCGGCATCGCTAGCAGATTAGTGCCAACTATTTATTTAGTGGACTTAAAAGCCCTCTTATTTCGCCTTCTGTTATTTTCGAAGTTCCATGTGCCTGCCACTTTCCCGGGGCGAGAGGCACCGGAGGGCGCGGACACACCACGGAACGCGCCGCCGCCAAACCGGCTAAGTTTAGGGGCATCTATTATTCATGTTCCTGCCAGATACTCTCAGGCCCAAAATAGAAGCTGGAGGTTCTCCGTGACCTACATCTGTGCGGGGAAGGGCTCCCCTGGGCTTCGAGCCACGGGTGGGGGTGGCTGCCAGGGCACACCCCACCCACCCATCTTGGGCACTCCGCTGTGGGCCCCCGCCTTCGGGTCTTCGCGTTGGTCAGCGCGCCGTCCCCCAGGACCTCTCTAATCCCTGCGCGCTGCCACCTGGGGAGACTTGGGCGCCGGGCGGGGAGCGGGGCGGTCTTTTCGTTGGCGAGGTCTGCGCGGTCGGCCGGGAAGCCTCGGGTTCCCAGCGTGCGTGGATCCTGCAGGGCCGCCCTTTAGCTTCCGGAGTACCTTTACCCCCACCCTGTCCAGGGAGAAACGACAGATGTCGGCGGGGACTTTACCAGGAAGGAGAAACAGTGCGAGCCCCTTTGGGTGGGCCCCGGCCGAGCTGGGGAGGGGCCGGTGCTAACCCATCTTCCTGGCTAACGCGCAGGCCGGAGGACGAGGCGTACGACGAGGACGGAAACTCGCTGCAGGACTACTACGACTCCGACCCGCCGGGCGCAAGGAGCCCCGCCTTGCCGCTGCAGGGCGCCTACGCCGTCTACCACCCGGCGGACCCCAGGTACCCCCGCCGCAGGCCCGGGACCGCGCGCCCGGGGACGGAGGGTCGGGAGGGCTGGGGCGGCCCACAGAGTAGGTCCCGTTTCCCTAAGAATCCGTAAGCCTCTCTTCTCCCTGGTTGGATCCCACCGGGAGCGACGGAAAATGAGTAGCCGGAGGATCTAAGGGGACCCCAGGGCCGCGTGGGGCGGCGAGGTCGGTGACCCAACGGGTGCCAGCGAGTGCGCGCCTGGGCAGATGGGGAACCTGCCACCCGTGGGCCAGGACGAACTCGGGATCCCAGCATTCGCTTTCGGGAATTTCTCAAGAGAGTTACTCTCAAGTTCTGCGCCCCCAGGCGTTTCCCGGTTGGCTGCTTGAACGCCGAGGGGCGCGCGCGACCAGCAGAGGGTGGGGTGGGGGGCTCAGGCTGCCGCGGGGCACCGCGCGGTGACCTGGGCTGCACACTTTGCCTCCCCGTTAGAGATGTCGCGCAAGGGATCCTTAGCCAGGCCTACCGCAAAGTGCTGGACCAGCTGTCGGCCAGGAAGTACCTGCAGACCCTGATGGCCCAGAGCATGGGGTAAGAGTTTGCGAAAGAGTTAACCGGCGCGTGACGGCGCGCGCGGGGCGGGCGGGGCGGCTTCTACGTTCGTGCGCGCACGTGGGGCTCGGTGCGTCTGCGCCCCGGGGTCTGGGGTACCCCCGGTGGCTGCGGGCGGAGACTGAAGTGGCGCGTTAAGGTCGGTCGGAGAGGTGAGAGGGAAAGAGGGCAGGAAAATCGGGCCTTTTGATTCGTTTTGAATGAAAAGAAAAAGACCCCCCCCCATAGCATTCAAAACCTTCCAGGTTCCTGGGAGGATTTGCCATAATTTCCTCTAAAGCGTGACATGTTGGAGGGTGGGGCATTGCCTTTATTATAAATTCAAATCGAAGTAAACACACCACGAAATTTGGACTCGCAGAGAGACAGTTCTTGCTCTTGCCAGGCAAACCCAGCGCTTAGGACTTGCGTGAAGCCCGTCTCAGCAGAAGGCAACATTTTAATAAAGCCCACGGGAAAACAGATTACATTTTCGCAATGAATAATTCATGCAGTGAAAAATATTGCCTGCAGCCTGTCGACTTATATTATTATCACGTTTTTCAACTGGGCGAGCGGAAGGAGAGGAGCGCCCCTGTTTGGGGCCTGCGGGATCGATGTGAACTCCAGGGCAACGGCGGGCGTGGCATTTAGGGTCCTTTGGTTATTTTCTTTGTGTGTCTAGGATGAGAGGAACAGTTAGTCTAGCGCAAACGCAGGGAGGGTCAAGTCTTCGAAGGGCAGCGTTTGGAGAACGCCTTAAGTCGCGTGCGGTTTATCTGGGTCTCCTCCGGGGCCCCCTCGGTAGAAGTCCGGGGTGGCGGTGAGGGGGCGGGGAGGGGTGGGGGTTTCCTTTTCAGCCCTCTGTGGGGTGGCTGCGGTAGAGGCAGGCGGCGGCGGCGCTCCCTGCAGGCTCCCGCGCCGGGTGGGGCTCGCCTGCTCCCTGCGGCTCCTGCCTCGGTGTCACCCTCTTCCCGACCGGTTTTCTTGCAGGGGAAACCTCGGCGGCGGCGCAGAGGACGACTCCGAGTCTCTCTCCAAACGCCACTCGGATGGGATCTTCACGGACAGCTACAGCCGCTACCGGAAACAAATGGCTGTCAAGAAGTACTTGGCGGCCGTCCTAGGGAAAAGGTATAAACAAAGGGTTAAAAACAAAGGCCGCCGAATAGCGTATTTGTAGCGACGAGTCCCTGCTACCTTGTGTATACAGCCCAAATGAAAAGTCGTTTTCCAAACCGACTCAACAGTCATCGCTCATGTGTTCGATCCAAACATGTATTTATGTATGAAGTAAAGCCATTAAATGAATATTTTGATAGTAATATTGTTTTTTCTTTTTACAAAGCACTAGAGAATGCACAGATATACTTTGTGGACCAATTATTGATATATATTATAAATATATATTAAGAATATATAAGTATAATAGAGAGCAATTCATACAAAGCGTGCACAAGGATTGAAAATTCGCCTGAGCTGTTTATGTTTTTATATAAATAAATAGAAAAGTAGACAATCATTGTTTTGAATATTACTCCTATTTTTGTAAACGAATTAAAAGGATAGTATTTTTATCCACCACAGGCCTGAAGGTATTCTATTGACCATTTGCTACTGTGTATACACAATGAAGCCCTGCTCCAGGGAGACTGGGAGGAATGGTGTGGAGGCCGGCTGAGGGGCCTTCTTCCCGAGCCTCCCTCCGGGGCAGGCTCTTTGAATCCCAGCCTAAGTTACTTAAGGAGGTCCTGGCCCCCTGGCTGGTGGCAACTCCAATACTTTCACTTTCTTCAATTCTACTTTTATGTGTATTAGTCTCTTTTCAGACTCTCAGCCCAGAAATAAATTCAAATAAAACAACAGCTCGATCCAAATTGTGCTTCTCCCCAGAATTCATGCTGTTCTCTGGGAGAAGTTGAGGAGCTGTACGGAGGAGGGAGGTGTGGACAAAGCCCCCTCCTCTGTACTTCCCGATTCACCAGAGAACCTACAATCCCCAGGCTAGGGCAATTGGAACAAAGTGAAGGAAACAGAGGTGTGTTGGCAGAGGCCAAAGGCAGGGCGGTAGGAGGAGGACCCCCGGGGAGGGGTGGTTTGAGGGGGTCCCAGGTCTGGAAGCTGGGTAAGTCCAGTCCCACCAGGGGCCCAGTGTCTGCCTGATTTTAGGCGCTGGGTATCAGAAATGGATGCAAAGTACAATGTGTTTTTCTCCAGTGCTCTCCATGCTTCTCATCTTGTGAAATGGCCAGGATCTTCCCCTTTGAACCCCGCTCTGTATATTCCCCCGCCCCTTCCCTTCCTGGTTTCTCTGGAGACCTTTTCTACCTGCCCTCCTGCGCTGTTCAAGTACTGTTTACCACTTTTTCATTCACTTCTCTTAAGCTTGTGAATGCTTCTCACTGTTTTTTGTTGTTTGATGCAAGAAGTTATTGTAAACTTTAGGAACCCCTGTGTAGCTACCACTAAGTAATTATGCACTAAAAATGAACCTTTTGTTTCTTGTTGATTGAGTTTGTAGGTAAAATGTATTTTTCTACATTATGGCTTATTGCTTAGTAAAATTTACTTCATAAAACCAATCTTTGTCATATTAGAATGTGTAGTGTTCACACTTGCTCAATTTTCCTAACTGATAAATCATCGAAGGCTCTTCGTATGTATGAGTACTGTCTTGTATCTGTGGTCAAGATGAGGTAAGCAAGCTCCCCAAACCCACCCTTGTATCCTTCCTTGGTTAAGAAAGCATGTCTGTTTCCTGTTAATTCTTTGAACATATAGAGTAATCTTTATAAACAAAAGAACCTTTACCCAGCAACCAGATCAAGCAACAACAAACCAGCCTGTCAATCTCCCAAGTTTCAGGCACAAATTTTTAGAAAAAAGAAAAAAAAAAAAAACAAGAAGAAAATATTAAGCGTTTGTTTGTAAAGTGTAAAGGACCTTTCCTTTTCCTTTATGGATTTGATCAGTATGAAGTAATACATCAAAGAAATCAGGATTGTGTTTGCATTCCCAGATGGGATGGATGCTGCCCAGTGACCACATTGCTGACAGTGAGCGGAGAGGCACAGCTCTGTGCCCAGTCCTGGGTGCAGGACCAGTCTGCTTCAGTTCTGCAGCCTCTGCAGGCAATGTGACGCGGGATGCAGTTTGCAGCTTTAGTGCCTTTCTTCGCCTTTTAAATCGCCACGAATCACAGATGGCTATTTAGTGGCCCTAGAATGCTGCAACACATCGGCTTGCATTTTAGTCTTACGTATTTGTTTCTTGGATAATGGGCAGAGTTTTCTGTATTTGTGTCAGCTGTTAATGGTGAAATAGGGCTCTAGTTAACCTTTTATTTATGAAGTCTAATTTAGTGTTCCCGTGGCTAGCTGCAAGCATTTAACAGTGATCACCCAGTTTAATCTTTTGTATACTTTTTAGAAATGCCAAGAGCCTTACTAAACTGGAGCAGATTTATGATATAGTGATAATTTAGGTAGATGTTAGTCTTGAAGCTCTTATTTTGTGTGCAACTGATGATAAAAACATCTTAACCAAGCATTATTACACACATGATATCTATAACTAGGACTTTGATAACTGTTATATAAAGTGTGTAAAATTTGTATGAATAAATTTTTGTAAACAATGCAACTTGGTCTAATGTTTGGAGAAAAAAAATTCAGGAAATAACTACTTAAAAATCTTTTAAAATAGTTCTTTAGCGCTCATAAGATTTTTCATGTCTGGGATATCTAAGCATCCATGTATTTCCATAAACTGGACTATAATATCTGCTTGATGGGTTACAGGATTCAACTAAATTTTAAGTAGCTACTCACATGGAGATATTACGCTCATAAATAGGCACCAATGTTGGAACATTGATAAGACACAATTTAGATTTATTCCTACCCCCTGGTGTGTATATATACATGATCTCATATTCAGAAAGTGAGTAGAAGTAGTAGCAGACAACACTGGAGTATTATTTACATTTCTAAAATAGCTAATGTTCTTCCTTTACAAATAACTCTGTATACTTCATAAAGCTTTTGTATTAAAATGATTTAACCAGTCTTGGAGGTTTTAAGATGTGTTTAGAGACATACAAAGCTGTCTCTAACTAAAATATTCTGAGTAGAAGGAACAAGAAGATTATTAAGTAAAGAGTTAACTAGCCAAGTGTGGTGGCGCATGCTTGTTATCTCAGTACTTGGGAGGTTGAGACAGGAGGATAGCAAGTTTGAGGCCAGCCTTAAGACCCTGTTTCAAAAACCAAAAATAAGCTGGGCATGGTGGTACATGCTCATAATCCCAGTACTTGGGAGGCTGAGATAAGAGGATTGAAGGTTCGTGGCCAGCCTCAGTTACTTAGGCCCTCCAAAACTTAGTGAGACCCTGTTTCAAAATAAAGGATAAAAAACAGGGCTGGGGGTGTAGCTTGGATGTAGAATGCCCCTGAGTTCAACTTCCAGTACTGAAAACAAACAACAACAAACGAAATGGGCCTGGGGATAGAATTCCCCTGGTTTCAATTCCCAGTACCATGAAAAAAAAAAAAAAAAAAAAAAAAAGAATTAACTAGATACCTATAAAAGAAGGTGTACTTTGAAGCTTTTGACAAAATATGAAGTCACTTGTGGATCATATGCTTTATTATTAGTTCATATTCATGAACCTTAAAGCAAAGTCTTCATAGGAAATTCCCATAAATTCCCCAGTGGTGCGTCTCTTTTGGAGCCCTTGACCTTTTCTGGGTTAAAAATATTGTATAATAGGAGTCACTTAAGTCATACCATTTAATTTAAAATGCCAGATTTTCACCCTAAAATGAATGTGTTCAATTAATAAATCAATAAACATGTCACGATAGTATTGAAGGACCAGCAAGTTTTCAAGGGTTCTTTTTAGAACTTAGCTCAATATTAGCGTCCCAGAATCATATATGGAGGGGTCTGTAGTCTAGCAATCCCATTTGTAGTAAATTCCAAAAATATAGTACAGTTGGTATTTACACTGGATTTTATTGGATAAGGAGTTTTTCTTCTCCATTTTTAACTTGTCCCCGCTTCCCATGGAATCCTAGTGTGGCAAGTGGAAAATAGAAGAAAGATAAAAATTTGTTTGGTTGAGGGCTAATGATTTGTTAAGAAAATAAAGATAACCCCTAGACTTGGCTGACATCAAGTGAAATTCATATATATGTAATCAACTTGCTCTATTTTTCTATGCAGGATAACGCCAATTATGGCTTTTCTCGGGAACTTGATATAATCAGGTATTCAAAGCTATGCTATGTGCTATATTGCCGCTAGTGGGAACACACTGATCAATACGTTGCACATTTATCGAACACCTGGAACAGGCCAGCATGCTGGTTGAATGGGCTTGAATAACACCTGGGAGGAAGCTAGTATTTTTCCAGAGTGTTTTTCTGTGATTATCTAGGGGATTTGTTAGGGTGGCAAATTGTTGAGCTCCACCAAGGCCAGTGAATCTGCATTCTCAATTACAACTCTACATTAATGGGTATGAAAGTTTGAGACCACCTAGATTTAAAATTTGGTGACATATGTAGACACAATGTGTATGCTGGGGCTGGATGATTTTTCATATTAAATTTGCAATAGGGCATGTTCTTAACACACAGGAATAAACAGGCCAATAAGCCATATTCTCCCAGAATGGATATTAGGCTCTTGGAAAGTTGCAATATTTCCTTTAAGTTACTAAGGCCACTAGTTACTATTATTTTACTTGAACACTCCAGTTGGCTCTCTCTGTTAAAGGTACTTTTGGAAGAAGAGTGATCCCCAAGGTGGAGCACAAAAAGTTCAATCACATGAGTAGGAAATCAATGCTATGATGGGAACCAGGGTCGCTGGCTGGGATTTGTTTCTGGAAGCCAGAAGTCAGCTTTCAATTGTGTTATATCCCAATTTGGTTTTAATGGATGGCCCACCCCCACCCCCAAATGTTTACAAGATTATTTCATTTGGATGCTTCACTATGACCTCAAACTTAGCCCTACTGTTCACACCATTAGCAGATTAGCATGAGAAGGGAGCTGGCCCTCTTCTTTCTCATTGCCATCCTGCTTTGAAGAAGGGAAAGGCCTGACCGCTGGCTGCTGCCCACGGCCTCCCCACCGGCTTCTCAGGTTGGCTTGTAGCTGCTCATCTTAGCCTTGGTCATTCCCTTCAGCTCCTTCTTAGTATCATAGCCCTCTGATGAGGTGATCTTGAATAGTCTCCACCATGACAGGGTTCAAGGTTCTTAGAGTCTCACTTCTCTCTTCTCCAATACAATTCTTTTAAGAAACACTGGTTTTTGAAATACAAATGCACCTTTCCAACTCCCAACAATCTCCCATGCCTGGGATGTTTTCTTTACCTTCCCAGTATCAGCACCCTGGAGGGTTCACCAACTTAGACATGCCTTTTCTAGGACTCTCCTTTTCACCCTCTCAGAGTTCCGGTCTTCACTCCCCCACCACCAATCCCTGTGCGTTTTCCTGTGACCCCTACTCTCTGTGCTGCCATTTCTGGTCTTTAATTCCTTAATTGTTTTATAAGTGCGTGGTTGGTGGTCCTGAGCTAGATGATCTCTTGGAGGACGTGGATAATATATTCTACTTTGATGTGCAATACACTTCTGGGAACCTAAGAAATACCTTTCTCACATGAATAAATAAACCAGAATCCACTATGACATTTTCTTTATATTATAATAGGACCATTGTAAAGTGTATATAGGAAGTGAAATTAACTTATTAATTAGGTGTTCATCATGAATCCAACTCGATCTCCCTTTAGGAAAAGCTGCATAGAAAGGAATGGCAAGTTAATTAGGTATGTTTCTGCCATAGGATAATAGGAACTTTAAGTTAACATGTAGGCAAAAGGCTGCAACAGAGTCAAGCCATCGAGGGATTTATTTTTTCATTCTTATGAAGAAGAAAAGGATCATATTTTCAAACTAAAGAGAATTCACCCTACGCCTCAAGACAGTAATACTTTTTCCTAGAATAAAGGAAAAAGGAAGCCAGGCATGGAAGCCTCCACTTATAATCTCAGTACTTGGGAGGCTGAAACAGGAGGATTGCAGGTTCGAATTCAGCCTCAGAAACTTAAGGAGACTCTCAGGAACCTAGTGAGATACTGTTTCAAAAACAAAAAAAAAAAAAAAGGAAAAGGGATATCTTGCAACACAGACTTGGAACTGGACTGCCCTCAAAGTGATAATTAGCAGAGCAGCTATCTACAGTTGCTGAAGAAACATCACCATCAACCGATAAATAATTCAAAATATGGGTTCATAGACAGGAAAAAGGACATAATGGAACAATATATTTTTTAAAAACAATAGTTTAGCATGAGACTAGGGGATGTCATCTGGTCTAAGTTAATTTTCTCCTTACTTATGTCTTTGCTATATATTGCAGAATCCTAATTCAGGAAGGAATATTAACTATAAACCATAAAGAAAATAAGATGACATGTATCTGTGCACGTCTCTCTTTTTCTTAACTACCCTGACTTTGGCTTTGTTGGCTACACCTCCCTTGTACAGGGCATGGATTTTATGGGGGATGCTAACTCCACTTCTAGCTATAACTAATCATGATAATTGTATCCTCCAATCACAGTTTATAGCTTGGCATGTGATACATTTTAGGATAGTGGGATTAGAGAGAGTTTTTTTTTTTCTGGAAGCTTCTAAGAAAAACATTCTTTCTTTCTTCTAAATGGTGTGCTGTGTAACATAAAGCACCATGTAGGAAGCCAGTTTCGCAGTGAAGTTGACACACGGGAGACACAGAGTAGTGACAGGAAAAGATTGACATGTTCCTGGCACCATCACTGAGACCCGGAGTCCAACCAACCCTGAAGCCAGGACCACCACTGGACTTCCCTGTGAAGTAAGCCAATAAGTCCCCGTCCTCACTTAGGCTACTTTTCTGATTTATTGTTTGTAATATCACGATCTGTGTTGCGAGTAATGGAAATCCAACTCCAACTGGCTTAATGTCTTTTCTTCAGAACACAGAAGAGAGCGTTGACTGGTTTGCAGAGTTCCAGTTCCTCAGTGTTCCACATCCTATACTAGCAATTTACTTTAAGATTTTGTCATGTCTCCAAAACCTCATGTGTTAGACAAGGCCACCATGTTTGAGGTGGGACATGTTTGAGGTGGGACATGTTTGAGGTGGGACATGTTTGAGGTGGGACATGTTTGAGATGCTCTCCTGGAGGCGTGTCCAGAGACTGTATTTTCCTGGGCCTGGAGGCTACAATTTTCTCTGCCCTGCTGTCATGAGCTGACCAGGAGCTCTCACCCTTTGTCTTTCCTCCTGACATGATGGCCTGGAGCCTTTGCTCTTGCTTGGAAGTGGTTCTAACATGGACTGAAATCTTCAGAATTGTGAGCAAATACATCCTTCTTCCTCTGAGTTTTGTGGGTGTTTGGGTCACAGTGTAAGAATGCTGATGGAAACATTTTAATATTTAAATATTGTACAATACCTAAAAGTGAGCCCTAGTAACTGTTTAACTATAGTGAGAAATATCCTTTGAGGTGCCCTATCTTTTGCTATCACCTGTACTAATAATTCCCCCCTCCTCTCCCCCTTTTCTGGTGTTAGGGATTGAACCCAGGGGCATTCTACCTCTGAGCTACAACCCCAGCCCATTTGTGATTTTTTTTTTCTTTTGAGACAGGGGTGTCACTAAGTTACTGAGACTCTCACTAAGTTGCTTGAGGCTGTCCCCCAACCTGTGTTCCTCCTATCTCAACCTCCCAAGTTCTGGGATACCCAGCTTTACTACTTCTTTGAACCACTAGCATTCTAGAAGGGTTCTATACAGCTGGGTATGGTGTGGCACCCACTTGTAATCCTAGTATGTGGGAGGCTGAGACAGGAGACTCACCTCAATAGTGAAATTCATTTCAAAACAAAAATAAAACAGGGCTGGGGGTGTATCTCAGAGGTAAAATGCCCTTAAGTTCAATCCTCAAGTCCAAAAAGAGAGAAGGACTCTACATAGACTGGGCGGTGGCAGATGCCTGAATCCCAGTAATTGACCAGCTTCAGTAACTTATTGAGACTCTGTTTCAAAATTAAAAAAAAAAAAGGGCTGGGGGCATAGCTCAGAGGTAGGACACCCCTAGGTTTAGTCTCCAGTACTACTACACACACACACACACACACACACACACACACACACACGCGCACACACACACACACAAAAAAAAAAAGGAAGAAAAGAAAAATAAGAGCTATGTATGGAAACTTTTTGTTTGAAATTCTGCTTTCTGAGTACAAACTACCTGTCAGTGCTGCCATTCCCTGAACTCCCAGGAACTTCTGCTAGGACTCAGCAGAGTCTACAGGCTTCTGACGCTCTCCCTCCAGTTCCCCGGGCTCTGCTCCTTTGTCCCACCCCTCTCCATTCCCCTGGCATCTTGGATCAGCTTAGTGGCCCTCCCTGGCTCCTACAGTTTATCTCTCCCTGATCTTTTTGGCCACCCTTATTTGAATACTGCTCAAACTCGGGTCAGCCCAGCACGTTTTCTCCGGGTTGCTGGGGCGTACTGGGAAATGGACTTGTTTCCATCCTGTACTACTAGGTGGACGATCACTGAGGTCTGGAGGATCGGAGGCAGCCCTGCTCCCCAGCTCACGTTTCCACCTCGTCCCTTGTTTGCTCCACTCTTGAGGATCCTGGCCCTTCCTTCCTGCCTTTCAGACTTTGCCCTCCAAACAAACAAAACAAACAAACAAAAACAAAACTCCCCCAATTTCTTTCCATCATCCTCCATATCCTTTTTTCACTTCTAATTCTCATCTCAGTTTCCTGCCGTCTGTATTTCCTCCAACACCTTATTGAAATTTCTTCATATTCTATAGTCCCAGTTGCCACGTCCGCTCTCAGAGCAGTTCTGTCCTGTCATCTCGAGCATCGCCTCAATTTCCAGAACTCTCTTTCTACTTGGTTCTGAGGACTTGCCAAATCCAATATCTTTGCAGTTCCACCTATAGTATCTCTTTCAGTGCTGGAACTTTCTTTTTCCGAGGTTCCTAGGACTTGACTTTCCTGACCTCTTTTCTTCCCTTATACTTTTCACCTTTTCCAGCCCCTCCTCTCTCTTGTTTAACGCGAATGGCCTCATGTTCTCTCCTTCCTCCCTTTCTCTTAGAACTATTTTTTTTTCCTTTTTGTGGTGCTGGGAATTGAACTTGGACATTCTACCTCCAAGCTACGTCCTCGGCCCTATTTTATTTTTTATTTGGAAACAGGTTTTCCTAAAGTTGCTGAGAGCCTCTCTAAGTTGCCGAGGCTGGCTTTGAACCTCTGATCCTCTTGCCTCAGCCTCCCAAGTATTGGGATTACAGGTGTGAACCACTATGCCTGGCTAGGGCTGTACTCTTACCTTGCACGATCTTAGCTACTGTGGTCTTACGGTTCCAACCCTACCGTCCTTGTGGGAGAGTTAAAGTGCCTGATTGACACATTCACTTGGATGTCCAGTATGCTCCTGCATGAAATCGTTATCCATATTTAGTGTTCTTTCTGTTAGTGGAACCACCATCCTCCACACACCACCATGTGTATTTCAGAGAATTCTTCTCTTTCCTCCCCATTACTCCATTCATCTCAGGGGTCGCCTTCTCTATGGATTTTCCAGTCCTATTTCTGCACAACTCCATATTCACATGATGGTTTTGGCTGTTTTTGCAAGAGCCTCTCAACACGTTGGCTTTAGTTATTCCCTCCTACTCAGTTCTACTGATTGGTCTAAAATAAGACGCTAGTCATGTTACCTCTGTATACTGGCTTGAATTTTTTTTTATGGATTCCTGTGGCCCACTGGATGGAGTCCAAAGTCTTTAAAAAGTTCCCTTCCACCTACTTTTCTGTTCTCATCTACCACCTTCTATTCATGGCCCTGTCTCTCAAGAACGCTCTTCTTTCTTTCCCAGTGAAATGCTACTAGTCTTGAAAGGAAGAGCAAGCTTCCTTGTGTTTTTCTGCTGCATTTCTTCATGCTCCTAGTTTGGTATTTAGTTGCATACGTGTCTTTTGCTGATAGGATGAGGACCAGGATTATTCACCTTCCTACTGTTAGGATCTGTAATTTCTGGCAGGCAATGGACTCTCACCACTACTCATTGAATTGAAGTTAGTTTCATGGAAGTTGGTAAATAGTTATTCTCCACACAGATAATGGGGAAGAAAAGTAATGTAAGGTATAATATAAAGGATTTTGATTCAATATTTGGAAGGAGTTGGGCAGCAAGAAATACCTGTTGAATAATTAAGTCAGAGCTTACTCCTTTGAAGACCCAAAGGGTTTGTGTGCTGAGATTGTTTTTCTTTTTGTGTGTTTTTGAGATTGTTTTCCTTTCCATTCTTCTTGTTCCTTCAGGAGACAGGTGAGGATAGTTATATAGAACTTGTTCCTAGTAGGTGCTCACTGAAAGCTCTACTTTGACTAAATCAATTTCTTTTTAAGAAAACATAGGCCATGAATATAATGGCTAGATTCCTTGGAGTTGCTTTAAGATCCCAAGTATATTTGACCCTGTGGGTTGACTTGGTTGATTCCAAAATTTAACCTTTGATGAAAAGTTAAGAAAAAAAGGGCACTTGAATAGGTAGATGAGACTTACCTGAATGGTTGGGATTTTCCTTCTCACTCGTAGATGGGATGTTCTTGGGTGGTTCCCTGCTGAGAGCTCTTCTGCCTCTTCCACTCTGAGTGTATTTAGGGTTCATCAGAGAAAGGCAGTCTGACTTACCTACTCTTATAGACTCTCTGGCATGTGGAAGCCAGATGCGTGGTCCTACCTGGGGAAATAAACTAATCTCTTAGCACCAATGAGATGGAAACTATCTTGGGATGTGATTTTGCACGGGGTATATTTTGCTCACACAACTTCCACAATTATGTGAGGAATGGATGATCCCACTTGCAGAATCTGTCTACTGATCAGGAGAGTATTGTGCCTCAAGTAGACAGAGAGGGAAGGAGAAGAAACAAAAATGCAAACCCTGATTGCCAAACGTTCTGTTGGAACTTGCCAAAGCTGGGCCCTGGGTTTCCTACCAACCAATCAGTGTGTGTTCCTCTTCATTATCATCAGTAATGGAAACAGAATCCTGTCTTCTCTTCCTGGAGTCTTTGTTTGAAATGTGGTGAGGAAGGGCCTCTCTTTTTGCTAGTGTGACTAATGCTACAATGTGCATGGAGGGCAGGTATCTCTTATTCTCACTATTTTTTTTTTTTGTAACTGGGGCATTCTACCTGTGAGCTACACCCCGAGTCCTATTTTATTTTATTTTTAAATTTTGAAACACCCAGCATTCGGGAGGCTGAGACCGGAGGATCTGGGTTCGCGGCCAGCCTCAGCTACCTAGTGAGGCACTCCGCAACTTAGTGAGACTCGGTTTCAAAATAAAGAATTAAAAAAAAAAATAGGGCTGGAGGTATAGTTCAGAGGTAGAATGCCCCTGAGTTCAATTCCCAGTACCATACACACACACAAAAATTTTGAAACAGGGTCTCTCTAGGTTGATGAGAGTCTTACTACTGGCTAAGGCTGTCCTTGAACCTGTGATCCTCCTGTCTCAGCCTCCCAAGTACTGGGATTATAAGGTGCGCCGCCAGGCCTAGATTCATTATATTTTAATAGGTCTAACTCTCACCAGTAATAGCACGTCCTTCTGGATAAGCATTAAATTTATATAATCAAGTAGTTTCCTTGCTTTGCAGGCTACTCTATTAAAGTGTCCACTTTATTTATTTTTTTTTGTGGTACTGATGATTTAACCCAGGCGTATTCTACCTCTGAGCTCTGCTCCCAGCCCTATTTTATCTTTTATTTTGGAACAGGTTCTCACTAAGTTGCTAGGGGCCTTGCTAGGTAGCTGAGGCTGGCCGTGAGCCTGAGATCTCCTGCCTCAGCCTCCCAAGTCCTGGGATCACAGGTGTGCGCCACCACGTCTGGCTTGAAGTGTCCACTTGAGGGTACCTGGCTGGCGATGTGCACATCAAACCAACATTCCAGAGAACTGAAGTCCTTCCTGGAGGCTGTGAGCTGGCCCGGGGCCCTATGCTGTATGCACGAGTCAGTGGTAAACCGGCCTGTGGAGGGCTACATTTCATCAGCAGAGTCAAGAAAAACACCACTGTGGAAAGAATGTTTTGAGACTGAGTAAATGTTTGTCAGCAGGGCTTCTGCCCCTGCAGGCGGAGAGGCCTGGAGCATCCGACTGACCTGCGATTTCACCTGCTAGCAGCGTCTCTAGCAGTGGCGCAGGCTCTTTGCTCCTTCTGGAACCTGTTTTCTTGCTTGCCTAAATCTTAGTTGTTGGAGTTTAGTTCTCATTCTGGATTTGAACATTTCTGGAGCTTTTACTCACACAATCTTGTTTTTGCTGCAGAGGAAAAAAAAAATAAAAGGAGAATTTAAGTTGCAACAGAAACAGATTCCCTTCCTGAGGAGCAAGTAGCTTGGTTTAATATGCACATGGAAAGGGAAAACAAGATGGAAAACTGGCTAAGACATCACTAGCCCTGCTGTGATCAATTTTCTAACAAGCTCCAGTTACTTCTGGCTTTCTCCCTTTCAGTCTCTTTGCTTACTAAACCTGTGAGCTGCTGGAAGGAGGAGAACGTGTACGTGTACCTTTGTACACTCACCTCCAGATGTCCCAAGGCTGTTTGTACACATGGAAGCCTCACTGGCACCTACATGGATTGTAAATTCCATGCTTTTTGTTGTGCTGCAGGAGTGAACCTTGCTTTTGTTTTCAGCGTCTAGCCTCTCCAAGCATCTGTGATACCGAGAAGTGGCTGCTCTGATCCTATTTTTAAACTTGTGAACTCCCAGGGGTCTCTCCTGTCCAGTGGTGCTGGTCAGAGAGGGTCGGGCAGGGGTATGTGCGGGAACACTCGGCACCGGCCACCAGAGACACTCCGGGGAAGCAGTCAGCAGGCAAGTGCGCGGCGCAGCTCAGCCACGTGGTGCTGTTATATATTGGTGGTATTTTGGCATGAACATGACCCTGGATTTTATTGTGTGATCTTCTTTCCGGAGCTGGGAGACCGGCTTTTTATTGTTCTGTTCCTCAGAGTATTGTATCCAGGGTACTCTGTTGTGCCTGCTGTGGTCCTCACATCTGAACGTGAATGTGGTAAAATTGGAAAGGGACCACAGATGAGCAATGGAATTGATTAAAGGGATGAAAAAAAAAGACATGCCTTCGGAGATGTCAAAGGAGCTGTGGCTGTTTTAATGGAGGGAAAAAAAACTTGAAGGGGTTCTTTTCTTAGTAGGCTTGAAAATATTAAATACGTAATTTAAACAGCATAGATGATCTCTCCTTGAGTAGACCAAGAAAGCTGAAGGAAAAACATTTAAACTAGGCACAAAAGAACATATTTTTTTGTGGTCCTGGGGATGGATCTCAGGGGAATTCTACCTCTGAGCTATACCCCTAGCCCTACTTTTTTTTTTTTTTTTTAAATTTTGAAACAGGGTCTCACTAAGTTGCGGGGGGCCTCACAAGTTGCTGAAGCTGGCCACAAACCTGCAATCCTCCTGTCTCAGCCTCTCATACCGGAATTACAAGCGTGTGCCACCATGCCTGACAAAACAGTTTTATAAATAGGAAAACGTGACTGAATACAGGAATGAGTGTCTTAAGGAAATTGAAGAATGCCTCTTTTTCACTATTTCTGGACAGATCATTGCACGGTCGCCTGGATGGGATGTTGTGGTGTGGGCCTGTGTCCTCAAGGACTCTCCCAGCGCTTATGTTTTGTGACCTCAGATCTTCCTCTGACCAGCAGGGAGAGGTCAGCTACACTCTCCTGGCTTAGGGGCTTCAGCTACCTTCCCTATCATCTTAGTATTTGCCTCCCTCTTAAGTCTCTCCTTTAGCTGCTTGCTGCAGGTCTCAGGGAAAGCCGGCCCCCCCAGGTGGCTAGTGCTTGGTTGCTTGGGTCAGCTCTGGCTGCAGTAAGTGGAGACCCAGTAGCAGAGCATAATAGTGGCCGGTGAGTGTTGAGGGTCCAGAGTCATTGGACCGCCGCTGCTTGGCCTGACACAGGCATGCAGGAGGAAACATGTCGTAAAAAGACTTGCTGGATTTTGAAGACCTTGGTTTGCAGCCCAGTTCTGTCATTTACTAGCTGAGTGACCCTGGGCGAGCCATTCAATTTTGCAGAGTCTCACATTCTTCCCCTATAAAAACGGAATGAAAATAACAATACCAAATTCACTGGGATTTTGTGAGGTCCTAATGAGGTGGGAAAGTCCTCTGCAAACTCAGCTCCCATGCACTGGTCAGCTGCGGTCGCTGGCCAATCAGGCTTTTGCTCGTATGTGCCTGACGCCTCGTGTCCCTCTGATGCTAGCCTGCTACTTGTCCCTGGTGCCTGGACCCTTGTGTGCAGCTGCTGGGGGCCCAGGTTTCTAACTTCCTCCTTCCAAGCAAGATGCTGGTTTTCTTAAGCCTCTTTGGACATAGCCTCCCCTTTCCTCATTCCTCCAGGATCCTAATTGTAAAAAGACGACAAGGAGTGAACAGCTGTGGATGGCTCAGATAAACCTCGCCCGTCACATGGGCGAACTTTGCCAGATAGCACAGTATCCTGATGCAGCTCATTATGAAGGCTCTTAAAGACAAGGTAATGCTAGCGACCACTGCAACCTCAGGATTCTCTGGCAGCCTGTGGAAAAGTATTTCTGGTAGACAAAGCCGGCTACTTCCTGGGTTACACCAGATAGCGTCCGCTCACAGGGCTCACTGCAAAGGCACTGAGGAGAAAGCAGGCTGGGGCAAGGCAGGTCTTCCTGTCTTCCCCCCAACACACACGTGCGTGCACACGCACCCACACACGCACACACACACGCACATGCTCTCGCTCTCTCTCTCACACACACACACACGTACACACACAGCTTTTTTGAGAACAGTCACTTCATAGAGGTCAGCCTGGGGGCAAGCCAGAGTGCTAAATTCTGAACATTTGTCAGTAAAATAAGGCTGCCTCTTAAAATAGCTCAAGGATGTTTCTGTGCAAGGTGCTGTTTGTGGATATTTGTCTATATTTATATATATGTGTATATATATAATCTATCTCATCTATCTCTATGTGGAAGGTATATCTTTAGCTTCAGTATGTACATAAACACGTATCCAAGCACATGCCCAAATAGAAGTCATGAAACAAAAATGGTGGAAGTCACATAAGTTACAATATTTATGTCCCGAGGATGGCTAAACTTAGCTGCAACATCTAATTTGCAGTGACGTCTTTCTTTAACAAGTTTTGTAAGAGGGATGATTTAAGTCCAGGAGGAGCGGTGACTCACTCACATGGTGCCCAGTGCTGAGCTAAGTTTAGAACACAAGGCTGCAGGATCTTCTGGGGCTTTGAGTTCTACTGTGAAGTCATTTTGCTCCTTCATGCTGTTTTTATCATTCACTTAGGTAAAACCAGGAACTTGTAATGTAATAGTAAAATTCCCATTTTCCTTATTTAATTAGTTCACTTTATATAGCTCTCTGTTTGGGGTTCTATTTTGGGGCTCCATTCAAAGAGTTTGGGCTTATTTTGGTGGTTTGGCAATTTGTGGAATGAGATTTTACCAAGCTGGGTTTTACCTTTGGGTTATGACAAAGGCCTTTAGCAATTAGATATAGAAATGGAAAGAAAACTGGGCAGAGTAGGAAATGCATTTGCCCCAAAGGGAGGAGTAATACGCTGTTCATCATTCATTCAACAACATGCATTTCATATCTGAACTAGGAAGGGAGGAGGGCTGCCAGAAGAGAAGGAGGAGCCTCCAGGAGCTGGGATTTTTCTGGGAGCAAGGTGGAAATATAAACAAGTTATTATCTGGCAGGGAGGAAATAGAACAGAAAAGATGAGGTTATAACAATCACTGTGGGAACCAGAAGGAGGGACTGACCAAGTTCAAGGGCTGGGGAGTGTCGGGGGCCTAGTCCGGCCGGCTAGACCTCGCCTCTAGATGGCGCCTGGCAGAGTGCCAGAAGCAGCTGCAGGTAGAAAACATTCTGGGGCTGTCCCACGCCAGAGCGCATGCACCAGCACGCCCGACTCGTGGCCGGCCCAGGTGAGAGCTGTATGAGACGCCTCATGACTTAGGCCCTGCGCGGCTTTAAGAGCCTCCACCTCTCGCCCAGAGAGAGCTGCTGGAGAGAGTTGTTACTGGGGAAAGAGTTGTTGGGAAGTTGCTGGGCTGGGTTGCTGGGAAAAGTTCTGGGAGGAAGTGGTTGGGATGAAGAAGCAGTTGGGAAGAGGTTGGCTGGGTTGCTGGGGAAGTCCTGGGAAGAAAGATTGTGGGTTGCTAGTGGAAGACAGGTTGCTAGAGAGAAGGGTTATTGGAAGTCTGTTGGAAAGGCACTGTTTGGAAAGACGACTTCTGTGCTGTGTTTGTTACTGCTTGTGTAGTGCCCTTGATCCCAGAAAGAGAGAGATATAATAAAGAGAGGTTCGAACCAGCAACATTCAGGCAGCGTCTTTATTGGGGCCTCATGGCTGAGGGTTCAGCCTGGGGCG
>PVLC010017724.1:0-33286 GCA_004027655.1 Graphiurus murinus
TTCCCCAAAAAGAAGATTCAGGTTCTTGATATTGTGAAGAAAAGAATTTCAACACATACCATTCAAAACATCTGGCAGGTTTTATTTTAGGAAAAACTGGGAGGAAGGGAAAATAAGGGAAAGGGGAAAATAGGTCACCCGGACAAGTCCAAGTGCATGTCCCCAGAGGGAAGGGATAAGGGGAAAATCCCCGGTTACCCAGACGGGTCGAAGGTCAAGTCCCAAGCCGAAAAGGGGCGAACAAAGGGGTTGCAGAAGGCTATAAGAGAGAGCGGGGTCCTCTTCTCCAACCCCTCTCTCTCTCTCAGATAGGTGGGTTCCTCAGATGGGGGCTGGTCACAGAAAAGTTGGATCCTCCCTTCTCAGGTGTGGACTTCCGGCGAGCTTCAGGTGGGCTGGGCTCTTCCGGAGTTTGGCGGTGCATCTCATTTGGGCCGAAACAAAGACAAGCTTCCAAGGGGTGGAGTTGGCCTAAAACTCTCCAGATTTTTTTAAAAGGCTATATTAAAACTATATTTTTCTGACTTCTCCCAATATCCTCCTTCTACCTAACCTTCCACTTCTAGGCTACCTCATCAACATCACAATCACAAGCTCCTTTATGTCCTGCTTCAGGGGAGCAGGGTACCAGGGAGGTGAGAGGGACCTGCTCCTGCTGTTGGCTAACATGCAGTGGGACTCTTCTGAGAGGGGAGGATAGCATGATCCCATCAGGGTCAAGCACTCCTCAGAAATCTGTCAGATCCCAACTTTCTTATAAGGCTGTCTTTATGAGGAAGCTTCCCTCCCTCTCTCCAGTCTCTCTCTCCTTCTGTAAGCTACCTGGCTTTTTCTCTTAGAGTGAATCTGACTGGACCACTTTGTTGGCAGCTCACTACTGATCTAAATTGATTTGCAAATGAGAGCAAAGGCACAAATACTAAGGTGGCTGCTTTGGCTCTTATCTATGGCCAGGGAGGTAATGATTAATTAACTAAGAATGGAGTTTTCTACCAAGCCTATAAAACATCAAAACAAATATTCTATGGGTACATGAACATCACAATACCCTGGACCAGTTCTGGCAAAACCCTGGCACTCAGCCAGCCCTAGAAAATTCACCATAGGTGATTAAAATTCATGTATACCAGAATCAAACCAGTGACAAATGACCATATATTTGGCCCTAACTGATGCTTCTTTATTCCACCCTTAAAAATATTTTCTCCCCATACTCATACTAGAAAAATATTTGTCCTGATTTTGCCACTGATGACCTTTATGCCTCCTAAAGAAAGAAAGCAGAAGAAAAGAATATTTTTTTAAAAAAGAAAAGAATATTTTTCTCTCTCCATATTACTACTAGTCTTCTAGAACAAGTAGAGAATTAGGAATGAAATTCAGCAGGAATAATGATAATGCACCTCAAAAATCACACCTAGAAATTTGGCTGATTAAGTCTCATAAAACCCTTATAACTCCTTTGCCCTTTTAAGAAAACTTGTTCCTGTCATCAGCTAATTTAATAAAAGGTTTTTGCTCACATTAGAAGTTATTTATAAGCTTATTTTACATGTGGTAGTAAAGTACATGTGTAATATAAAGTAACTAGAAAATGTTAATAGTTGATTAACCAGAAGTTAGACTCCATTTTAATGCACTAGACATAGAGACTTCATTTCTTCTTGTCTAATAATAAATCCTTGCTCTTGGCTATTATTTTTAAAGATAGCAGAGATGAATCTTGTAAAAACTATAACTTGGCATTTTAAGGAACTTTTCATTTGAGAGAGTCAAACGAAAGGTATCAACTGCTTTACTCACTCACATGAAACAGAAGGAAAGATATAAACTGAAGTATCAAGAAATTCAAGATCTGTGGCTGGAGGTTGTGTAAAGTGATCTAGGGAGCAGGGCTGTGTCTGATTTATCAGGCTTTTTCTACAAGGTAACTTCAGGTTTTACAGAGTACAATTGAATTTCTGCAATATTAAGTCAGATGAACATTAATTCTACAATATTTCTACCATGGGAAATATAGCCTAATTACTTCTGCTCCACCTTCTGCATCTCTCCAAATGAAACTCGAGCACTGAAATCTATTTCTCTTGTGAATAACTCCAAAATGTAGACCCCCATCGCTGTGGATGAAAATCATAGTGCATAGACATTACACTATAACGTTAATTCCTATGGTTAATGAATGAAAAATATCACACTTAGATTTCCTGGCCTAAGTACAATGTTCACTGGGAGTTTCTAAGTCATTATTTACCAATTAGTAGATGCTGAGATGATGTTAGTATTTTGAATAATCCTCATAAAGGTCACCTTCCAATCCCTTCCACCTTTAATTGAGAAATCTTAGCATAGCCATAGGCTTCTGCCTAAAATGCATCTTTTGACTCTGCCTGCTTCTCTCTCTCCTCTGCCTCCACCCTAATCCAAACCTTATTACTTTTCCCCCAGAATTATTACAATGGCTCTGACTGAGGTCTCCTCGCCCTTCTCTTTTCATCTGGAGGTTAGACTGATGCTGTACCCTTTTGGACTTGTCAATCCCTTGAAAAGAGTTCCATCTCTGAAGCTGTGGATATTATTTCCTGATTCATTACTTTCCTTCATACCTTTTTAAGAAAATCTCCAATAATGGAGAATAATGCCTATTTCTGTTCCTTTTCATCTGGAGGAGTCCACCCAGGGCCCTATGATAAAGAGAGGTCGCTCTTCCTCCTGTAGGTGCCATCTAAGTTGCCCTCAGAAGCAGCTGTCTTACTGATCCACTGGCATTCCACTCAGACCATACCGGTGTGCTGATCTGGCAGGCAGAGATGACATTTTAGTTTTCTTACTGCGCCAGAAAATCTTTGTCAGAAAGAGATCTCTATATTTCATTGAGTTTGGTATTAGAAAGTTATAATACTGCCATAACAGAAATGACAGACTTAGACTGTAGTCATGCTATAATTCATAATGCTTATATAATCATAAATAATATAAATATTTGAAACCGATGAAAATAAAAAATATTCCGCCAGGTGTGGTGGTACATGCCTGTAATCTCAGTACTGGGGAGGAGCTAAAACAGGAGGATCACAGATTTGAGGCCAGTCTCAGGAACTTAGTGAGGCCCTCAGCAACTTAGTGAGAACCCTTTTTCAAAAATAAATAAAATAAAATAGGGCTCGGTGTGTAGCTCAGAGGTAAAAATGTCCCTGGTTCTATCCCCAGTACTGCAAAAAAGTAAATAAGTAAATAAATAAAGTTAAAATATCTCTAGCTCTGAAAAGCCTTATTTTGGGGGCAAAAATCTGTGTTATATTCTTAAAGTCTTGTGGTTTGGATCTGAAATGACTCCTAGAAGCACAAATGCTAGAGGCTCCTTCACCAGCCCGTGGTGCTGTTGGGAGGTGGTGAAACCTTTGGGAGCTGGAAGGATGCCAGGTCAGAGATGCAGGAGCTTGAAGGTGTGGCGTCCAGCACTTCTTGCTTCTCCTTTTCCCCCAGTCATGCGGAGCCCCTGCACTCCTCACTGCCTTGCAGAGTCCTCTGAAACCATGCACCAAAATGACTCTTTCTCCTTTTCAGTTGCTTTTCTCAGATATTTTCTCATAGCAATAGATATCTAACTGGCACATTACACAATCAGTAGGATTCTCTTTATCAACTAAATCATTCTGTGGTTACAAAAAAAAAAAAAAAGCAAGGCGTGGTGTTGCACCCTTGTAATCCCAGCATTTGGGAATTTGGGAGGCTGAGACCGGAGGATTCGGGTTCGTGGCTAGTCTCAGCTACCTAGTGAGGCATTCTGCAACTTAGTGAGACCCTGTTTCAATATAAAGAATAAAAAAAATAGGACTGGGGTGTAGCTCGGAGGTAGAATGCCCTTGAGTTCAATCCCCAGTACCACAAACAAACAAAAACGACAACAACAACAAAAAAATCATTAAGCCAGGAGCAGTGTCCCATGTCTGTAAGTCCAACTCCTCAGAAGGCTGAGGCAGGAGATCATATGTCTGAGGTCAAAGTGGGCAGTTTAGCAAGACCCTAGCTCAAAATAAAAAATTAAAAGGGGTGGGGATGTAGCTCAGTGGTAGAAGATGCTGGGTTTAATCTCCAGTACTGAAAAAAAAAAAACGGTAATTAATTTTTTCACTAGTCAAATAAGCAGTTAATTTATATAACTTGCTTCCTGCAGTCATTTCATTACCACATCGAAAAAGTGAGAAAATAAATCATTAATATGCATAGATGCTTTCTTTAAGCAATTTAAAAGGGTATATACAACAAGAACTCTTTCCAGATCTCCACCAATTGCAAAGCTAAAAAACTTAAATTGAAATTCAGCTATTTAACCTTCATAAATGAAGTAACCTGCATCACTAACATTAAATGTTTGATTTAATTTACTTGCACAGGTAGCTCACTGAGAAGGCATTTAACCTTAAAGTTAATGATATCAGATCTATTCCACAGTGTATGTGCTTCCAATTGCTTTCTACAGCACTGCACAAACTAATATTAAGTTCTCATTTTAGTAATATTCATGGGCAGGAGGAAGACATTATCCTCAATTATACCTATAGAGCATCTTTGTCAATTTCCGATGCCTTCCACTTCAAGAGCACTGGGAGAGGAAGGGAGGGACCCAGTTCACAGCAGATAACCTCAAAAACCAGATTCAAGGAGAAACCTCTTAGGATCAAGCATGACGGCTTGGTTTTGGTTGTTTCTAAGGCAGGCAGGCCTCAGTCCTCTGCTATTTGTGTCTTGACCACCTTTAGGATAAATTAGGGGTTTCTTTGTTTGCTTGCTTATTTCCAGAGGGAGGAATTAACTGTAAAGGTACTAGAATACATCTATGGAGAATTTTATCATTGCAAAAAGGAAAGGTCTTTCTATGTTGAAAAACTCAGAAGTCCGGGCTGGAGATGTGGCTCAGCAATGGAGTGGGTGCTTAGTACGTGTGAGGCACTGGGCTCAACCCTCAGCACCAAATAAAAAATTTTCAATAATAACAACAAAAAGCCTCACAGAAGTCATAATATTAAAAATGCATTAATGTAACTACACATGTCTCAAATATTTCTGTCTGGCAAAATTCACAAGTAAAGGAAAAACACATAACAAACTTAGAGGGAAGCTACAGCTATGCTATAAAGAGATTACAATAAAGGACACACAAGAAATTGGTAACTGTGAAGTGAACTACATTATGATGTGAGCCTTACAATGCACCGATAGAAGTATATAGAAAACAGACAAGTAAAAATAAAGGAAAGCATAATATTGGCATCCCAGAAAGAAGAAAGAAGAAAGAGGAGAGAGAGAGAGAGAGGCAGAGGGGGGAGGGGGTAACAGTTTATTGCACTGAGAACGGTGTGGCTGAGGGATAGAGATAGAAGAAGAATCTGTGAATAATAAGCTTTTTACATTTGAATCTGGACTATATAATTTAGCACTTATACAAAAATAGACTAAAATAAGACATAAAGAATGCCTATAATCTCAGCTACACAAGAGGCTGAAGCAGAAGGACTTCTGGTTGGAGACCAGCCTGGGCAATTTGGTGAGATCCTATTTCAAAGAAAAAATAAGCTTTTAAAAAGGGCTGGGGATATAGCTCAAGTGGTAGAGTACCTAGCATGCATAAGCCCTGGGTTCAATCCCCAGCAATACACACATATATCATACACAATGATGTAGAATTCCTATGCATTTTGTTTATTAAAAGTTTCTCTAATTCTTACTACAATGGATCAGAGATCAGGATTTTTTTTTTTTTTTTTTTTTTTTTTCCGTACTGGGAATTGAACTCAGGGGCATTCTACCTCTGAGCTATACCCCCAGCCCTATTTTTTATTCTTTTTTTTGAAACAAGGTCTCACTAAGTTGCGTAGTGCCTCACTAGGTAGCTGAGGCTGGCAGCAAACCCAGATCCTCCAGTCTCAGCCTCCCAAATGCTGGGATTACAAGCATGCACCACCACGCTGAGCCAGGAAAATTATTTTTTTGAACAAAAATATTAGGAATGCTCTCTGAGAAAAATTATTAGAATTAATTAATTGAAACCCTATGCAGAATTCTAAATGCTTTCTCAGCTCTTCCCTCACTCCATGCCTTCTATCTTCATAGAATGAAACATTGTTGGACAGTTTCTCCAGAAAATATAAATTAATTACTCACAAATTTTGTCCACAGTGGATATGCAACTAGCCCCAGTCTTTTTTATATCAATTTATAGACATTCTCGAATATAATTCCTATATTTCTCCAATAGGAAAGACTTGTCTAACATATGGTCTAACACTAGATAGGACATATCAAACAGTCTTTTTAGGAAATTGGGAACATAAGATAACTTTTTAATGTCAGGTATGTCCATCACTTTGACAAACATCTAAGATAGCCAACTTATAGAAAAAAAAGGTAAAAGGAAAAAAAATAAGGTGAGCTGGGTGCAGTAGCATACTTCTGACATCCTAGGACTTGGGTTCGCAGGTTCAAGGACAGCCTCGGTAACTTAAAGTAACCCCGTTTCAAAATAAAACAGGTTGAAGGTAAAGTTTAAAAGTAGAATGCCCCTGGGTTCAATCCTCGGTACCAGAAAAAAGAAAGGGCTCACAGTTCTGAAACTTCTAGTCCATGATCATGCAGACCCGTTGATTTAGGCCTCTGATAAGGGTTTGGAGAGGGGGAGGACAACACATCGTGGCAGTAGTCAATACTGCCACCCTTTCGACAGCCTACAAAGGTGCTTACCTGATGGGCAGGAAGAGAAAAAGGCTGGGGTCCCACTATCTCCTTAAAGGGCATGTCCCAATGGCCCTAGGACTTCCCACTAGCACCCACCTCTTAAAGGTTCTACCACCTCCTGATTGCATTATGGTGGTAACTAAACTTTCAACACATGGGCCTTTGGGGAACATTCCAGATCCAAGCTATAACCTCAGATTAGAGGGGACTTGATACAAAATTACATATTCCTAATTTTTTCTATTATCTCTATGATTGGTATTTATGGGATTTTTTTTAACACACAGAAGCACTTTTATTATTATTTGGAGAAAAATGTTTAGTCCTAAGAGAAGAAAAGAGCAATACACTCACCCCCAAAGTTAAGCCACTTAAAAAATGGAACAGGAGTGTGAAGTGGGTGGCTGACTGTCTTAACACTGTGCTCTCCAGAAAGGCAGGCTGTCTGGGAAGGCGGGACATAAAATTTGACCCTACTGATTACTAAAAAATTATTACTCACACTGCTTGGCTGTTTTTGAAACATAAAGTTATCTTCAATCCAACAGGACTGAAAGGTATATGTTATCATAATTGAAAATAGGTAGTTTTTAAATGCCACCTGTAATAGCAATGCAGGACTAGCCAAGAGTGCTTCCAGTAAAACATAACACATTCAGGCTGTACCAGAGGGATGACACTGATTAAATTTTTAAAAACCAGCCAAACAGATAATTCCCCACATTTACATTTGTGTGATCCCCCAAAATTCTCCCTCTGGAATAAAATCTTTTTCTTCACAAACTTACGCTGGTCAGCACAACATGTTCCTTCTTCATTTTTTTTTTTTTTTTTTCCTTTTTGACATTGGCTTGTTGTCATTAGCATCACCTTCAACAAATCATTTTCTTCTCTTGTCCAATTACAGACAATATAAAAACGCCTGTCCTCCATGTTTCTTATTTCAACACTGGACTTGACATGACTTGACTGTAAATCACAAAAGCTGCTTGTCAGTTTCTGTGACTTAAAGTTAATTTCACTCAGCTTTCTATTTTTATTTCACATTCCTTGTGGAGAATGGCCATGATGAAATTGATGCCATAGGAGCTTTTCTCCTTCAGACCCCTACCTTCTCCACTGCAAATTTATAGCCTGTATTTTCTCAGGGAAAATTTTAGTATATTTCTCCTCCACTCAACAATAAAAGAGAAAAGGCCATCATAAACCTGTATAGACATCCTCTAACACCCTTTAGGGACATGTCCTTCCCTCCTACTGAATCGCAGAGCTGCTATGACAATGGATGATGACGGTGAGGCAGTTGGCGTCCTCAAGATGAGGTCAGGAGCCTTTCTACTCCCGTCATTCTACACTCCCCAAAAGGCTTAGAGTTGCACAATCAAGGCAGATGACAGAGACATGAGTGCATATGGGGAGGAAGAAAGCATTCACTCCTCTTCAGAATGGAATAGAGCATTTTGCTAAAGAGAAGATACCCTATGCTATTTAAATTTCACTACATAAGGTATATACATTTAATCCATCTACTCTGCACAAAAGAAGCAACAGAGAGATATTGGGTGACTACTCCAAGGAGAAAACAAATGCATGAAAAAGCTTCTGTATCTTGTTTGCATATTTTGTTTCAGTTTGTGTCATCCTGGCCTCCCTTAAGTCACTGATTTTGCCTTTTGAACCTCCTGTTCCTGTTTCCTTGGTCTCCTGTTAGGGTTTTTAAATGCTTGACTTGCAGTGCACACTTGGAGATTTCCATGGGAACCAGGATTCACCTTGAAATATAAGATAATATTCCAAGGAGCGTACTGAAGCACCTCTGGGGCTGCTGTGTAGCACTGCTCAAACCATTACTGTCTGGCTTTTACAGGTGAATTTCAGAGCTCCCTCAATTGAGTCAAAATCATGAGAGTCTGGAAGATGAAGCATCCCAGATTGCCAATGTCTCCTGCCTGGGTACACTTTATCTTTGATGCTGTGTTTTTCTGTGTTACTTTCTTTAAGGAGAAAAAAAATTCCATCCCAATTTAGACTCTAGGAATTTACTCCCACTTACTGTACTATAAAACCTATACTCCATTCATTTTATGAAATATAGAATAAAAAGAAAACATGCATCAGAGGTAATAATATATCCATCCCCAAAACTATCTCAACTCTAAATTGCTTTCATACTTCATTAATTAATTCTAATATCAATTGTTTAAATTGATTTAAACAATTTCTTTTTTAATCCTAATTGCTAACTTGGAAAGACAACCATGTATTGGTTTCAAAGAAAATACCCAAGGCCACTTAACTAAAGATTGAGGGAAATATGTTCTTATGTTGCTTTGATATTATTGAATCCCAATTTTGCTATACTGTCCGACATGCGCCTCTGGCCTTTAATGATTCTGTGCTATTCAACATAGTAGGCAACAGCTACAAGTGTCTACTGACAGTAAAATGTGTCTAGTCAGAATTTAGATGTGCTGTGAATGTACTATACACACCATATTTTAAAGACTTAGGATGCAAAAATAGAATGTGTTATCTCATCAGTAATTTTTATATAAATTATGTTTAGAAATAATGAGGTTTCAGATATATCGGGCAAAATAAGATGAACTATTAACATTTATTTCCTTTTTTATTTCTTACTTTTGTTAGATGGCTGCCATATATTTATAAATTATTTTTGGCTCACTTTAATCTTCTCCTGCAGAGCACTAATATAGACATTTCATTGGTATCATGGAGAGATGAGAGCCTGAGTACTTCACTACTGTATCCGCAAGCCAAGCACATATTCTCAATGCCCATAACCCTGGCATAATACAGGTGCTCAATAAGTGTTTAGTCAATAAAGGACAAATAAAAGTGAATAAACAATTGCTTAGTTATCAAGTACATTTTCTCCAAGGAAGTCAGAATGTTTCATAAGTAGGAAGAAATAAGTAATTTGCATGTCCAAGCTTATAGGAAAGCAAGTACTAAAAGAGATCAATCTGAAAAATAAAGAAATTATATTCAAGATAAAATCTAAGCTGAGTGTGGTGGCACATGCTTGTAATCCCAGCATTTGGGAGGCTGAGACAGGAGGATCCGGGCTCGTGGCCAGCCTCAGCTACCTAGTGAGGCACTCTGCAACTTAGTGAGACCCTGTTTCAAAATAAAGAATAAAAAAATAGGACTGGGGGTATAGCTCAGAGGTAGAATCCCCCTGAGTTCAAACCCCAGTACCGCAAAAAAAAAAAAAAATCTAAGTATTGATTGAAGTTTCATATTGAAAGAAGAAGAAGAAAGATATTTGTAAAGTATAATGTATGTCATAAAAATATATATTATTTTTAAGGATGTTAACATAAAGATAAACACAATTTATATGAAATTTGGAGCATTATGTTGGAAGCAATTTATGCAAAGCCATAATTTAAATAAGTTAAACCAAAATTTATCTGGTAAATTAATGAAATTTCTGAATCCTATAGAAAGAAAAAATTAAGGTACCATAATAGTAATTACTGGTATCATAACAAAGCTAGTTATAAATATTAACTAAGCCAAGTGTGGTAGTGCACACCTGTAATCTTAGCACTTGAGAGGCCGAGTTAGAAGGATTGCAGGTTCAAGACCAGATTCAATAACTTAGCCAAGATTTCAGCAACTTAGTGAGATCTTATTTCAAAATAAAAAATAAAAAAGGGCTGGGGATGTAGTTCAGAGGTAGACTGTTCCTGAGTTCAGTCCCCAGTACCACATACACACACACACACACACACACACACACACACACACACACACACAAAACTAGGCAAGGTTTGCCTTTGTTTAGAACCCTAACTAGACTGAAATGTTCATCATTTTTACCAGATACTGGAAACACATTAACAGTGATTTATTTGTTGGGTTTTACATATTGGAAAGCAATTAATCAATTTGGAAATCTGGAAAAAAAATCTAATAAGGGAGAAATCTCTCAAGTAAGTTTTGCTTGTGAAGACATAAGGACACTAAACACCTAGAAGATTGGCTAACATGAGTATAGTATTTAATGTATGC
Organism: Graphiurus murinus; assembly: GCA_004027655.1. Classification (NCBI taxonomy): domain Eukaryota; kingdom Metazoa; phylum Chordata; class Mammalia; order Rodentia; family Gliridae; genus Graphiurus; species Graphiurus murinus. Next base: position 10,777 of record PVLC010017724.1, read on the forward strand.
CAGACACTGACTGAGCCAATTTATATATACCCAATAAACCCGCTTCATCTTACAAAAACTCCATGAAGTAAAGACTATGATTATTTACATATTTTATTATAGGATATTTTATTATCCTTATTTTACAAATAAGAAAAGTGAAACAAGAGATCAATTAACTTTCCCAAGATCTTACATCTAGTGTATGGCATAGCCCAACTGAAAAGACAAGCAATATTGCTTCTAATCACTATGCCATCCATTTATGAGAACTTGTTATGCCAGGAGTGATTTACATAAGCTCCTAATTTAGTCTATACAATCCTATGAGAATGTACAATTATTATCAATTTAATCGATTTAGAGATCAAGACTCAGAGATACTAAGCCATTTATCCAAAGTGAACTACTCATGTCCACATCAAGATTTGAATCCAGCTCCCTTGGACTCCCAGGCTTCTCGTATTATATACTACTACCAGAAACATCAGAGTGAATAAATCCAGTCTGCAAGTAACTGAACAGACCTGCCTTAAAACACACATCCATTACTCAGTTTTATTAAGGCAGATTATTTAGATGATCTGTACCAAGGATTCTGTAGCAGTTTCCTAGAAACTTGAATAGTATTCAATTTGGTCAAAACTGGCCCTTTTGTATTAGATTTTTTTATTCTTATAATATTGCACAGACTTGTATTATTATTCCTTTTTTCTTATACTTACTCTTCTTATATTCAACTCTTAGGATACGTGCTGAAGTAAATATGAAAACAATGAATGTATCCAAATCTAAGAACACAACTGGGATAGTGTTTCAGGACCCTGGAGAGAGCCAAGAAATTCCTGACTGCTCTTACACAAAGGACGGCTGGGTTTTGCAGACCACATTTGCCAACTGCAGAAAGTTCTCTCACACAAAGAAAATTTGCTATGTTCCCTGCTGCCTGACCCACAAATACATAATACATCACAAATATCAATGAACAGTTAAAATAGGGAGACACATGGTCACCTCATTTTCTTTTCTGTAAGAAATCAAAGGAAAGGAAAGTGGAAGAAGGCTAATTCTAATTGTGCTGAAGAATTAGAATGCAGGAAAGTTAGAAATGGAAAGTTATTCTTCCCCTAGTAACTATAACTTGGCATATTCTATATAAGGGCATAAATATAACAGCAAATATAGTACATAAAATACTATCATGTGTGCAAGGAACGAATAATGATAGCTGGGAGGATCATAATTTTGACTTTCCTGACTTTTATGAGTTTAAATTCTCAGCCACTATGTTGCATTAAAACCTACAAGTTTTTTAACCAATCTTGACTTAATCTTTGCCTCTATGCACTCATCTGTGCTTCCTTGGCACTGTCTAGGCTAAAACGGTAACCTCTGAACACTGACCTTCCAAATTTTGATTCTGATTCAAGTCTTGACCTTTCAGGAAGGAAAAAAAAATGGGAAGCATGAGTATTTTATCTTATACCTCATTAAACAAGAGAAAGAAAGTAAAGGCAAAGCTCTCAGCTGAGCATGATAGTTAAACAGTGGGGGAATGCAGAAACTGCTAAATAAAACAAGTCACGCATTGGGCCAGAAAAACAGCTGAAGCAATCATTTAAACCTGCACACTGCTGTTTTTTATTTAATGCTGAGGGGTGTTTACAATGTTGCGATTGCCAGAGAAAGGTTAATCCAGATGAGTAAAAGAGTAGCTGCTTCCTACCAGCTCTCTGCCTTGAATATTTTAGTAGCCATTGAGAATCCCTGTCAGCAGTGCAACAATCAGATGCAACGAGAAAGAAAGTCAGTATTACCCCCTAAAGAATGGATTTTGCTTTAAATAGAAGCAGGGGCATTTTCGCTGCCCTCTGCTGTAGTGATGATGGGGTGAGAAATAGTTTCCATCAGAGTAAAGTGTGCTTTCTGACTCCTGTATTCTCAACTCACTATCCTATGTGTGAACATTGGAGGTGGGGTGGAGTAAAAACCTTCACTCATTCTCCCTCCAACTTTCATTTAGTTTCTTTCCCCCCATGGACTGCAAACTACAGTAGCAATTCTGTCCTTGGAGAGTATTACCTTGCCTCTACATCAAGCTATGTCAAAAACTACTCAATATTCTAAGCAGCTCTCCAGCGGCACATGTTCCTGTCTTATTTCCTTCCCTGGAAAGTATCTGTATTGATCTTTCCAAAACCTTGGGGCCAAATGAAAATAACAGGAATCGCATTCTGTGGGGGGAAATGCAGATTTTCACCACCCCTTCATTTCTCCCTTTCTTTCCACAATATCAGTGCAGACAGACCAATATGGGAAACTCGACACTAGATTCTTTCTTCTTCACTCGTGTTCTGGCCTTTAGAAGTTCTGGACCAAACATCAATCAAAATCATTATTTCAACTCATCCTTTGGAAGAACAATAGTCTAACTCACAAAAAAATGCAAATTTCCCCTGCTATTGTTCAGTGTTACTAATTTCTGTGAATAATTACATGGAATGCAAATTTGTTTGGGTGGAGTTTTTGTGGCTCTAACATTATACACAATATTATACTCCCTTTTAAAAACTGGGCCTCTGACAAAAGCCAGCTGAAGGCACAAATTCTTATTACAGCAGTCTCTCAGATCTCTGGCTGTGGGGACTGGACAAGCGAAAATGGCAAGAGTTTTGTTATTTTAAAATTCAGATTACCAGCAGATAACTTGGGGGGTGGCACTAGGAAATGAACCCAGGGGCATTCTAAATCTGAATTACATCTACACATCCACAGCCCTTTTTATTTTTTATTTTGAAACAGGATATAAGTTGTTGAGGACCTTGCTAAGTTGCTGAGGCTAGCCTTTAACTTGCTGTCCTCCTGTCTCAGCCTCCCAAGTACTGGGATTACAGACATGTGCCACCATGCTTGGAATTTTGTCATTTTGGATTATGAGTTTGGTTAATAATTTGGTTAAGTTAGGAAACCCACTAGTTATTGATTCTTCCCTCCTAGGGATAACTATAGCTAGCCTTCTGTCTCTGTTTGTGTCTTGTGAGCTTGGCTTGGCTTGCCACTTTTGGGGGCACATAGATCTTTGGGCCTGCATGTGCAGGTGCCTAACTAGAAGGATAGAGAGCCCCACGAATATGGCCAGATAGAAATATGGGTTACATCCCATTTCCAGCTTATGAAACAATTGCTGCTCTCAAAGGGTGGGTTATCTGTGTCTTCCTTTTGGGTATATTTGTAGTGTTCCTGGGTCTTGGGAGGGCTAGATCTTCTGCACCTTCTTTTGAAGACATCTTTTGCATCTGTTAAGTCATAAAAAGCTAATCATTTGGGTATGTCATCATTAGACAGGTACCTTTGGATTAAAAGAAAGAGAGAAGAGCAAAAAAGAAGAGGCATTTAATATGGAGTGGTGGTGCACGCTTGTAATCCCAGCATTCGGGAGGCTGAGACCAGAGGATCTGGGTTCACGGCCAGCCTCAGCTACCTAGTGAGGCCCTCCGCAACTTAGTGAGACCCTGGTGGCGCACGCTTGTAATCCCAGCATTTGGGAGGCTGAGACTGGAGGATCTGGGTTTGCAGCCAGCCTCAGCTACCTAGTGAGGCACTCCGCAACACTCAGTGAGACTCAGTTTCAAAATAAAGAATAAAAAATAGGGCTGGGGGTGTAGCTCGGAGGTGAATGCCTCTGAGTTCAATCCCCAGTACCGCAAAAATAATAATAATAAAAATAGGGCTGGGGTACAGCTTGGAGGTAGAATGCCCCTGAGTTTAATCCCCAGTACCAAATAATAATAATAGTAATAATAATAATATGGCCAACAACCCAGGAATATTTACTGTTTGTCTTGGCTGAAATCACATAATATACTTGAAAGCATTTTTGTATTATCAGAAGTTGCCAAATTGTAGGCTGATTTGATATTCAGAGCTTGAGCATTTGTATAATTTTTCACTTTTTAACTAAGATGGAACCATTTGCCCATATAGAAAGAAAATGTCCCAAAGTAATTGTGGAAGGATTGATTAAATATTCCAAAGGTGCACTGCTCTAAATTTATAACATAGTAAACTTTTGATTTCCGTCTTAGTTAGAAACCTGTTCCCTGATACAGAGGGGCTGATTGAAGAAATGCTATGGATAGGTAGGTCAGTCCTTTTTATTGTGCAGGCTGTGTCCTACCATTGGTGGATTAAAATGACTGTCCGAAGGCTCTCCCTTTCCAGTCCCCAGATCTCACCTATTCATCCCAAGATGCTTGCAGGTATTGGAATTAGAAGTACCCAGCACGCAAGAAAAAGAGAGACCTTTTAATAGTAATTGTCCTAGACCTCTGTTGATAGGCAAATATGCTCCTAAAATTCTTTGCAGAAACAAACTTTCTTTTTTTTTTTTGATGGTGGTACTGGGGATTTTGATGGTAGTACCAGGGGCATTCTATGTCTGAGATATACCCCCAGACTCATTTCATTTTTTATTTTTGAGATAGGTCTCACTAAGTTACTATACACTGCTGACCTCAAACCTGCGATCCTCCCAAGTACTATGATTACAGGAATGTGCCACCATGCCTGGATATAACAAACTTGCCTTCTATGTGCTTTTCTGGGTGGATGGGTTGGTTAGTTGGTTGGTTGGTTGGTTGGTTGGTTGATTTGCATACTAGGAATTACACTTAGGGACACTCTGCCTCTGAACTACACCCCCAGACCACCCCTTTTTTAATTTTTGAATTTCAGAACAGGGTCTTGTTAGACTGCTAAGGAGCTGGCTAAATTGCTGAGGTTGGCCTCGAATCTGCAATCCTCCAGTCTCAGCCTCCCAAGCTCTGTTGGGATTACAGGCATGTGTGCCACAAGTTTTATATGCTTTTTGTGTGTGTGTGTGATACTGGGGATGGAACCTAGGGGCATTCTACTTCCGAGCTACAGCCCCAGCCCTATTTTTTTTTTTAATTCTTTATTTTGAAACAGGGTCTCACTAAGTTGTGGAGGGCCTCACTAAGCAGCTGAGGCTAGCCATGAACCCGGATCCTCCAGTCTCAGCCTCCCAAATGCTGGGATTACAAGTGTGCGCCACCACACTCGGCTGTTTTATATGCTTTTAAGATACAAATCTTCTACCCTGTCTTCTTTTTGTTTTGTAGTGGTGGCAGGAATTTGAAACAAACTAGGAAAATGAAAAATATGAAAAGTTTCTTCTACAAATATTAGTAAGAAGTTTTAGTCATCTGAGCAAGTAAATGTAACTGGTTCCATCTTCTTTTTTTTTTTTGCGGTACTGGGGATTGAACTCAGGGGCATTCTACTTCCAAGCTATACCCCCAGCCCTATTTTTTATTCTTTATTTTGAAACCGAGTCTCACTAAGTTGTGGAGTGCCTCACTAGGTAGCTGAGGCTGGCCGCGAACCCGGATCCTCCGGTCTCAGCCTCCCAAATGCTGGGATTACAAGCGTGCGCCACCACGCCTGGCTACTGGTTCCATCTTCTAAAAACAAAGTTTGGATCTAGCTATTCTTTTATAAACTAGTAAGTTTTGTGTTATTATACCTGAAACATGGCTAAAATTTTAAAATGAAAACTCTAAGATCTTTTTTGCATCAATCTGTAAATGTGTGTGTGTGTGTGTGTGTGTGTGTGTGTGTGTGTGTGTGTGTGCGCGCGATTGCTATGTACCTGTAATCTTTTTCAACCTCCGGATGGTTACCAAATTAATATAAAATTGGCATAGAGACAAGCCAAAAAAAGGAGGCTATTTTTCAGGAAGGCTCATATTTAACATAAAATTTACATTAAATAAATGTTTGGGTTTTTTCCCTATTTATCTGTGTCACGTTATTTTTCAGACCCAACCAAGAACCCTAACAGAGTTGAGGAGAGTCTTCTTCTCTCCTATAATATTCACTATTAGTAACATTATTTTGGCGCTGAGGATCGAACCCAGGGGCATTCTACCTCTGAGCTCCATCTCCAACTCTTAATTTTTTTATTTTGAAACAAAGTCTAGCTAAATTGTTGAGGCTAGCAATTTGACCTCAAATCTGCGATCCTCCTGTCTCAGCCTTCCAAGTACTGGGATTACAGGCGTGCGCTACCACATCTGTTCATTATATTTTAAACAAATGTTATTATTAAAAGCATTAGAAATACCTTATATAAGCATAGGCTGGCAACTAAATGTGTGGGGGACATTTATTTTAGATGCAAACTATAGTATATATGTATAGCTGAACTAATGTATATATTCCAAGTATATACCAATGAACATATCTATTTTTTAATATTTTGAAAAGATTACTACTTTGGGGTTTTTTTTGTTTTTTTTTAAGCAGTATTGGGGATTGAACCTAGGGCATTCTACCTCCGAACTCTACCCCCAGCCCTATTTTTATTCTTTTTTTTTTTTTTTTTGCAGTACTGGAGACTGATCTCAGGGGCATTCTACCTCCAAGCTATACCCCCAGCCCTACTTTTTATTCTTTATTTTGAAACAGGGAATTACTAAGTTGCAGAAAGCCTCACTAAGTAGCTGAGACTGGCCACGAACCCGGGATCCTCCGGTATTAGCCTCCCAAGCACTGGGATTACAAGCATACACCACCACACCCAGCTGAAAAGATTACTACTTTTAAAATTTCTCAGTCGGGTGTGGTGGCGCACGCTTGTAATCCCAGCATTCAGGAGGCTGAGACCAGAGGATCCAGGTTCGAGGCCAGCCTCAGCTACCTAGTGAGGCACTCCACAACTTAGTGATACCCTGTTTCAAAATAAAGAATAAAAAATAGGGCTGGGGGTATAGCTCGGAGGTAGAACGTCCCTGAGTTCAATCCCCACTACTGAAAAAAAAAAATCTCTTTAATTCAAAAGCTGGGGAAATATTTAATTATATATATTTTTTTAAAAATGCAGTTTTTCAGTATGGAGGATCCTCAGACGAATGGGAGTGAACCTACCATATGACCCAGCAATACCACTACTGGATATATACCCAAAAGAATGGAAACCAAACTATCAGACCGATGCATGTGTATCTATGTTTATAGTGGCTCAATTCACAATAGCCAAACTATGGAAGCAGCCAAGATGTCCAACCACAGATGAATGGATTACAAAACTATGGGATATGTACACAATGGAATTTTACTCAGCCATAAAGAAGAACAAAATCATGTTCTTTTCAGCGAAATGGATGCAACTGGAAAACATTATGTTAAGTGAGATTAGTCAGTCACAAAGAGTAAAGAAGCATATGTTCTCCCTAATATGCGGATGCTAGGGAGAAGATGGGGCATAGGAGGGTCTCTAGATGAAAAGGAGAGATCCTCGATAAGCAAAGAAGTTGATTTAATTGTAGTGAATGCATGGGGCAGAGGGACACCCTAAGGCACATGATGTACTTACACAATCATATCAAGGTCACTCACTGAAGTAAACCTAAGGGGGAGGAAGGGAGAGGGAACAGGGTGGGAATTGGGGAAGGGGTCAAATGAGAATTATGTGCAAATATGTTGTTAACAACTTGTACTTAACAAAGATGTATGCTATATTGCACGAATTACTACAATAATAAATAAATAAATAAATAAATAAAAAGAAATGCAGTTTTTGTTCTTCAGTTTCAAAATTAGACTAACTGTAATCTCTTATAAATCATATTGAAGATGAAAGTGATTTAATTAGCATTTTAAAATATAGCCTATCCACATTTGCTGAAAGTTTCTTGTTTATGTTCTTTCTAAAGTAATTAATGAATTTATATTTTTCCCCCAAAAGTCTGATTTCATTTTTTAATTGTATGCAGTTGTTAATTTCTTCTTTTCCTACATCCTGATTCTCTCATAAGAGAACTAACTTATATTCGGAATTTAATGGTTAAAAACCTGTTTGGATTTTTTTAAATTGAGATTTAAATAAGAACATGTTAATAATTACTCTTAAAAGCTCTTTTTAAGAGAATTATATAATGTTTTCTAACTTTCAAAATAAATTTTAAATGTTTGGAAAATTGCGACTTAGAAGTGATTGAGAAGCCAGGCATGGTGGCGCATGACTGTAATATGAGTACCTGGGAGTTGGAGACAGGAGGATCTCAGGTTTGAGGCCAGCCTCAGTAATTTAATGAGACCCTCGGCAATTTAGTAAGATCCTGTTTCAAAATAAAAAATAAAATAGGATTGGGGGTGTAGCTCAGAGATAGAATGTGCTTGAGTTTAATCTCCAGTGCTAGAAAGAGAGACGGAAAGAAGGAAAGCAGGAAGGAACGAAGGAACGAAGGAACGAAGGAAGGAACGAAGGAAGGGAGGGAAAGAGGGGAGGGAGAAGAAATTTGCAGTCAAGAGATTCAAAAGTTAAGATTTTCAATTAGAAAATTTCATGTGTATTTTCATGTACGATGTCATCAGAGTATCAAATTAACTTGAGTTTTCTTAAAAAATCATAAATTTTAAATATTAGTAGTAGATATAAACATTATAGCTGTTTCTATATGGCAAATGAAAAATGATCCATCCTTCACACCAAATCATCAGCTCTTCATATTCATACACTGCAGGAAAATATATCATTATATTTCAAGACTATGTAGCTTAAAATTCAATTTTTGTATTAAGTCACAAATATGTAGATGAGAGGATGAAAAGAATGTCAAATAATCTGAATCACTGAGAAAACTCTAGATGTTGTCTTCAAACACATTTCAATCTCAATACTTTATAGGAGTAAGCTTGAGATAAGATGTTTTAGCCTTTTTATACATAAATAATAGTTGTTTAGTGAAGTTTTTATACTAGCAGTTTAGAAAGAAAAGAGGAAGAGAAGCTCTAAACAAGGTTACACACTTAATTTATTTCCCTCATGAATTCCCTGCTACCTTCTAGGCCTTAAAAAAAATTTAGAAGTTAGACATTGACAGTAATCATTTTGGATTTCACTGCATGAAGGCATCTAAGTGTAATTCTATAGCTCAAAGAAGTGCAGCCATGTGTCACTTTGAACAACTCTCACGAATATAACTTGAGGTGTTCAGGGATGCCGTTAGAGAAATGATCTGCGTGGGTAAGTAATTTTTTAAGACGGCTGTTTTAACCACATGCATGCACATGTAGAGATTTTAAAAATGGTAAGTAGAAAAGTTGTAACTGAACCAAAGTATCTTTTGAAAATGTTGAATCAAAATGAGATTTTAAGTGCACTATTAAAAGAGTTTGAAAGTACCTGAAGTAGTACAGATGTGGAACTTTTAAAAACAAATAATAGATTGGTAAAATGGCTTCCTTTTGACTCACAAAGGCCCCCTGCTGGAACTCAACCATAATAATTGGGAGGAAAATAAAATATTTTCATCTATCAGAGTTCATAGACTTTACTTTTGTTTTTTAACTATAGCAAAATCTGCATGTAAAGCCAGGCCCTTTCTAATTCTCTTAAACACATACAAATATGTAACATGTTTCTTTCTCTTCTACATAATTCTACAAGGCCAAATCATTCAAAAGGTTGACATTTATACATAAGACATTTGTAAGCAACTTTCATAGCAGACACCAAACTAGAGACTAGATTTAGGAATGGAATGTGGGCCTGGGGTATAGCTCTGTGGTACAGCACTTGCCTAAGGTGCACAAGGGATGAATCGCTAATATTGCAGAAAAACGAATAGGATTAAAAATATCCTGCCCTAGAAAAACATAACCCCATGACTGAGAAAGGCCTGTGATCACACAATTTAATCCCTAGCTGTGTTAGTCAGCTTTTGGTTGCTATGACCAAAACACCAAGCAAGAACAACTTAGAGGAAGAAAGGTTTATTTTGGCTGACAGTTTAAGAGATCTCAGTTTGCCATGCACAGGAGTACACACTTGTAATCTCAGTACTTTGAAGGCTGAGACAGGAGTATCACAGGTTCAAGGCCAACCTCAGTATCTAAGTGAGACCCTCAACAACTTAAACCCTGTTTCAAAATAAAAATTAAATCAGGCTGGGGAACTCTCATAGTTTTTTCTGCATTTCATATGGTGTTGGCTGTGGGTCTATTGTATATTGCCTTTATGATGTTGAGGTATGTTCCTTCTATTCCAATTCTCTGCAGTGCTTTTAGCATGAATGGGTATTGGATTTTGTCAAATGCTTTTTCAGTGTCTATTGAAATGATCATGTGATTTTTGTCACTGGTTCTGTTTATGTGGTCAATTACATGGATTGTTTTTCATATGTTGAACCAGCCTTGCATCCCTGGGATGAACCCAACTTGATCATGGTGTATAATTTTCTTGTGGTTTTGAATGTGTACTTCTAGTATTTTGTTTAGTAGTTTTGCATCTAAATTCATCAAAGATATAGGCCTATAGTTTTCTTGAGCTGTCTTTATTTGGTCTTGGTATTAATGTGATGTTGGCTTCATAGAATGTATTTGGAAGAGTCTCATTTCTATCTATTTCATGGAATAGATTGAGGAGTATTGGGATTCGCTCTTCTATAAAGGTTTTATAAAGTTCACTTGGAAAAGCATTTGGTCCTGGGTCTTTGTTTGATGGTAGACTCTATTGCTGATTCAATCTTTTTGATTGTTATTGGTTGGTGTAAATTTTCTATATCTTCTTGAGTCAGTTTAGGAAATTTGTATGTGTCTAGAAATTCATCAATATTTTCTTATAGTTTTTCAAAGTAGTTTCTGGTAATAATCCTCTGGATTTCTGCTGGTGGTAATAACACCTTTTCCATCTCTTATTTTAGTAACTTGGCTTTATCTATTGTATTTATTTTTTTTCAAGAAACCAGCTTTTGGTTTTGTTGATTTTCTGTGTTTTTTGTTTTTTGTTTTGTTTTGTTTTGTTTTATTCTCTACTTTCCTGTCTTCTATTGGCTTTGGGGTTAGACTATTCCTGTTTTTTAAGGGCTTTGAGATATGTCATTAGGTTGTTTATTTGGTGATTTTCTGTTCTTCTTATGTGGGCATTTTGTGCTATGAATTTTCATCTAGTACTGCCTTCAAGGTGCCCCAGAGATTTTGTTATGTTGTGTCTCTGTTTTCATTTGTTTCTAGCAATTTCTGAATTTCTCCCATTACTTCTTCTATGACCCATTCCTCATTCAATAATGTGGTGTTTGGGCCCCATGTGTTTATGTGTTACTCTGGATTTTCTTATAGTTGATTTCTAGTTTCATTCCACTGTGGTCTGAGAAGACACAGGGGATTATGTCACATTTTTTAAATTTGCTTGTGCTCACTTTGTGGCCCAGGATGTAGTCTATTTTGGAGAAGGTTCTGTGAGCAGCTGAGAAAAATGTGAATTTAGCTGTAGTTGGGTGGAATATTCTGTATGTATCTAAGAGGTCCATTTGGTTCGTGGTGTTTTTAGGTCTGATGCATCTTTACTGACCTTTTCCCTAGAAAATCAGTCTAGAGGAGTGTTGAAGTCTCCTAGTATTTTTTTAAATTTATTTTTAATTGGTGCATTGTAATCATACATCTTTGTTAAGTACAAGCTGATAAAGCATACATGCACACATTTCTCATTTAACACTTCCCCAATTCCCACCCTACTCCCTCCTCCTCCCTCCTTCTCAAATTCAGTTTAGTGATTGACTTTGATATGTTCACGAAAGCTTGGGATCTATGTGTGACTTAATAGCATGAAGAGTTTGTTTTATGAAAGTAGCTGCACCTATGTTTGGGGCATAAATGTTGACTATTGTTATTTCTTCTTGTTGAATTGTTTCTTTTACCAGTAAAAAAAAATGTCCTGCTTTATCTCTTCTGATTATCTTAGGCTTGAAGTCTAATTTGTCTGATATCATAGTTGCCACACCTGCTTGTCTTCGAATTCCATTGGTATGGATTACCTTGCTCCAGCCCTTCACTTTTAGTTTATTGATTCTGGTGTTAATTCATTTTGCCACCTTATGTCTTTTTACTGGGGCACTGAGGCCATTTATATTCAATGTGATTACTGAGAGATGATTTTTAATTCCTAACATTTTGAGTTTTAATTTCTGTTTGAGGTAATATTTATTCTTTTTTACTTGTTTGCGTTCTATAAATTATTGTTTCTCGTATTCTGATGTTTATTTGTTAGTTCTTCTTTGTGGCTAATCTCTGAATATTTTCTCTAGTACTGGTTTGAAAGACAAATTCTTTTAGCATCTGTTTGGCATGGAAGGTTTTTATTTCCTTGTTGAATTTGAGAGATAGTTTTGCTATAGGAAAATCTTGGTTGCAAATTGTTTTCTTTCAGAGTTTGGAATATGTTGCTCCAGGTCCTCCTGACTTGCATGACTTGGTTTGGGAGGTCTGGAGTGATTCTAATTAATTTGCCTCTAAATGTCACTTTTCTTTTACTCTTGTAGCCTTTTAAGATTCTCTCTTTTGCATCTACATTAGTCAGTTTGATTTTTATATGGCATGGTGAACCCTTCCTTTGGTCTTGCCTAAAGGGGATTCTATATGTTTCCTTTGTATCAATCTCTTTTTCTATGTTTGGAAAAATTTCTGCTATTACTTCTTTGAAAAGATGGTTGATTCCTTTGGTTCCAACTTTTATTCCCTTTTCTATGCCTATTATTCTTAGGTTAGCTCTTTTAAAATTGGTCCATACTCATCAATGTCCAATTCATGCTGTCAAATTGTTTTTTCTAAATTATATACTATGCATTCATTTTTGGAATGGTCATCTTCTAAGAATGAGATTCTATTTTCTATGTGGTCTAGTCTAATGTTTATAGTTTGTACTGATGTCTTCACTTCAGTTATTGCATCTTTCACATCCTTCACTTTCTTCAAAGCTTCTTTTTGACTCCTGTTCAGGGTGTCAGATTTTTTGTTTATTTTTTCTTCATTTCTTTCAGGCTCCCTATGACTCTTTTGGGAAATCCTGTACCATTTCTACTATTAAAAATCTGAATTGTTCTTATGGCAATCTCTGCAATTCTGTGTTAGTGGTTTCTGTTATTGTGGGATTGTGGAAGTTCATTGTTTCCTTGCTATTCTTCCTTCCCAGAATTTCCAGTTTCTTTTTTTTTTTTTTTTTTTTGCGGTACTGGGAATTGAACTCAGGGGCATTCTACCTCCGAGCTACACCCCCAGCCCTAGTTTTTATTCTTTATTTTGAAACCAGGTCTCACTAAGTTGCGGAGTGCCTCACTAAGTAGCTGAGGCTGGCCGCGAACCCGAATCCTCCGGTCTCAGCCTCCCAAATGCTGGGATTACAAGCGTGCGCCACCACGCCCGGCTCCAGTTTCTTAAGTTTATATCTTTGCTGCTTTTGCTAGATTTCTCTTAGTCTATAAATTTCTTATGTCTGTTTTCTCACTCTGAATAGTATCTTATTGTGGAGGCATGTATTTACCACTACGTATGCCTTACCATTGAATAGCTTCTACCATAAGGTTATTCTCTGTTCTCTTTTGTATTTTTATCACCCTTTGATACCAGCCTTGAAAACTGTCTACTATCGCCACTCTTTTTGTTCTACCTGTAGGTTGTCAGTTGCAGTTACACTACAGCTCCTTCTGGCTGCTGCAATGGTGACATTGATGGGTTTCAGGTGTAAGTTCCAGGGTCCTGTATGTTGCTCCATTATAAGTATTTGGTTCAGAGGCGTTTGCAGAACAGTTTGTGCCCTATGCATTTTATTTATTTATTTATTTATTTATTTATTTATTTATTTATTTATTTATTGTGGTACTGGGGATTGAACTCAGGGGCGTTCTACCTCCGAGCTACACCCCCAGCCCTAGTTTTTTTTTTATTCTTTATTTTGAAACCGAGTCTCACTAAGTTGTGGAGTGCCTCACTAGGTAGCTGAGGCTGGCCATGAATCCGGATCCTCCGGTCTCAGTCTCCCGAATGCTGGAATTACAAGCATGAGCCACCACGCCTGGCTCCCCTATGCATTTTTAAACCTCGATGCACACCACACAGTGTTGGGTGATTTCTTTTATTAGCTGTGGTTTATTTATCCTTGGTGTCTGGGAAGTTCTTTATGGGGGTTCAGCTCTCTGGTCTAATCTCAGTGGTTGGGATTTAGATGTGTTAGCTGGTATATACAAGGGCAAGTTGTGTTGTATTCTATGATGAAGGTTGGATGAGGGGTGAGAAGCTGGAGTGATGGGTGCAAGAAGAGGATAAAGTGGAGGATATGATTGAGTAGAATGAGGGTTTGGGTGTAGTGGGGAGATATATGGTAGAGGTTAGAGTTAGTGAATATGTAGGGGAATTCTAGCAGTCAGTGTCAGGTATTTAGTTGTTGTGGTATGAAATCAATTTAATGTAAGACAAATAAAGAAAAAAAAGGTTGAAGAAAAGACAGTAGATAGGAAATAGTGGGGTAAGCTAGATAAAGTGATGGGGAAGAGAGCAAACAAACACAAATAACAAAACAAACAAAAAATTAAGACAACAACAAGTATAAATAACAACAACAAAAAAGAAAACCAACCCTGCAAATATACAAGTACAACACAGACTTGACTTCTGCAGTCCTCCTGGATCTGCATGTATATTTTCAGCAGTTTAGTGTCTGCTCACTATAGTAGATTTGTGAGCATGTTCCAGTGATTAGGATCCTGACCTGATATCTGTGTGTGTGTGTGTGTGTGTGTGTGTGTGTGTGTGTGTGTGTGTCAGTGCAGCCACCAAGTGCCGCTGGTGCCTCTCCCACACACGCCTGAGTCTCTGAGCTCTCTACAGGGCCTGTCCCTGTGCTACTCTCTGTCTATGCAGGAGGTGGGTGTCACTGGGGCTGGACCTAGTCAGTGTAAACCCCAGTGCTCCATGCTTTCCACAGGCCCTGTGCCTGTGTCTGTCTGTGCAGGTGGTGGGTGTCAATTGTATTCATGAGGCTTTCTCTGGAGATCCCATAATGACTCTGTGCCCTGTGAGCTCTGGGCCTCTCCCATGACTCTGCTCCAACCCAGCCACTACAGGGGTGGGCCACATAGTCTCAAGCTTTGTTAGTCTATCATTTGCCATGAGTCCCTACAGCCTCACTATTAATTTATGGTTGAGCACTGCTCTGGCTCTGGAGGGAGAGGTGAGCTAAGCTAAGCTGAGCTGCCACTGCTGCTGCTGTAGGGTCCAGTGGAGCATCCAATCGCTTGTAGCAAGATGTCACCTGCTTAGGATGTGGAGATCTGCAGCCTTTAGCCCACATCAGGTCTCTCTGGCTGCTTTGCAGGAGGCCTTTAGATGCCACAGTGCAAGCAGTCCTGATGCCATGTGCACAGTTAGGCTGTAGGCAGGGGTCTTCCAGTGCAACACTTCTGGGAGCTTTTGTGCTTCCCTGCTCTGCCTTCTGATCTTTGCTTTGTTCACTTTTTCACTGCATTTTTTTTCTCCTGTCAAGAAACTGCTTTCACAGTGTTTGCATTTTGAGTTTTACAGCAGCTGATATCAGCTCCTACTCTCAGTCACCATCTTGCCAGAAGTTTTTCCTCATCTTTACAACAAGAAAAAAAGATAAGCTAAAAATAAGCAACTCTTCTTGGATCCATCCAAGTGTTCCCAGGTGGGAGATTTTAAAATTATTCTGCATAGCCTCAGTCCTTGATGATCTGCTTGGAAAGCATTCAAACAGCCAGCACACATGGTGAATCCAGGTTTGTGTAGACACCAGTGAAGGCACCATATGATAAAAGGCCATGAAGAGAGGGGAAGAGCCAGCGGCACTCCAGGAAAGTATCTGGAGTGGGCTATTCCTACCTGGGGCACTGGGGTTAAGCTGAAGAGATAGGGTCTGAAGAGGTCAGCTCCCCAGGCATGTGAAAGCAGCAGGGAGCCTTCCACTTGTCAGGTTTTATAGCCCTCTGGTCACTTTCTTTATATGTCTTACATTTGGAGGTGATTGACTGCCATTTGCAATGCCACACCTTAGTGACCCTGGGTTGTTTCTTGGCCTCTTTCCCACAGGGGAGGCATCAAAGTGAGCAAGGATCTGCAGGTAAACTTTCAGTTCATCCCAGGTGACCCCATCTACTAACAAAATAATTCAGGTTATAAGGCAAGCCATCATCCTGTGAATTGTATAGACAGGTGAATACATAAAATTACAGTTTACTAAGAGCAGAAATCCAGGAGCAGAAGCCCAAAGCTGGAGCCCTTGAGCACTGATAAGATCACTTAAACCGTGATTAATGAATTGCTGGAGGCTGTATATGGACTAGCTTCAAAGCTAAAAACTCAAGGGAGCTCAGTCTTAAGAAGGTTCCCACGCTTTTGTGAAATTTATATTGAGGAAACCTACCAGGTTCTCAGGGTAAAAATCAGACAAAAATTCCCTAGAGGTTCTGATGAGGGCTGGGAAGGGAGCAATCTGGAATCAAGCTAAGAGCATTCTCTTTTTGAAAGCAAAAGCTTGCCCCAAGAGAAACTGTTTTGCCAGAGCCTAATCCGCTTGGGTTTAGCTTTGCCTTTATCACCAAAGGGAAGGTAAACACTGCACTACAGCCCCCTCTAACCTTCATATTTCACCTCAGTTGAAAATTTTCTAGGAAGCACTTGTGAATGTCACAGCCCAGTAGCACAGTTTCACTGACTGAGTGTACACAGTTTCAAAGATTGAGACCTAATGATAGGAAAACAAGATAATTCTGTGGGGTTCTTGGCTTCCATGGCGAAAAAAATTTCAACAAGTGCCAGTCAGAGACAAAGACAGATGTTTAATTCAAGAAAAGTATAGTTACACAGTCAAGGAAAAATTTGGGCCACCTATAGAGTGTGAGAGTGGCCCAGGGCTCTTTCTAGTCCTTTTTATAGCACCTAGAGAGGGGGTGGCTAGAGGGACGTGGTGGGAAATGGAGCCACATGAGATGGTGGGCTCCTTCCTTTGAATCTTCAGGCTGACAAAAGGTGAAACTCTTTCTGGGATCTAATTGCATCAGGAATTTCACGTATGGAGCTAGGCCATTATGATTCAAGGGTGTGGGCCTGGCTTTTTTCTAAGAGCAAACAGCTCTATAGAGTGAATCTAAAGATTATGAAGTTTTTTTTAAAATTTATTTTAAAACTATATTTTCCTTTCCTTCCCAATTTCTCTCCTTTCTACCTAAAATTTTATTTCTTCTATTCTACCTCAGGACTATAGAACACTTCCACTACCCCCACAGTTTACTACTATAACAATTTGATGTTTGTATAAGAACAAGGAATTACAACTGAAAAAATTTCAAAACTTTTTAAGGGACTTTATTTCAGAAGTATTCTCTAGGAACTCAAAAAACAACAGAGAAAACAAAGACAAGATTGAAACAGTATGTATCCATTTTTTGGTGAAAGTCTTAGGCAAGTTTTCCTGGCCCTCTTTGACTAAAGGTCCAAGGGGCAAACTGGAACTAAACCAGTATGTACAAAGGAATGTTAACTGCTATTAGCTTCTAAATAAGATAAACTGTCCTAAGCACCTGATTTGTAAAACAATGCAATGATTTTCCATACCCCCAACTCTGTAACCAAAGGGTATAAAACTGGCCTACACCAAAGTTCCATGAGACAGCCTTTAGGCTGTTCGTCCAGACCAGTCAGCGGCCAGTAAATAAAGCGACCTCTTTGGCACAAATGGAGTCTGGTGTGTCTCTGTGGGTCACCTCTCAACAAGGTCAATAGAGAAAATTTTATTTTCTAACATCAATTGCTACAGAAACAATAAATACAGACTAACTCCTAGGTAGATAAACGCAAACCTCATACTAAAGAACTATTTGCCTCAAATTCTTTTACCTAAAACATAATATCTTGCTATCAACAACAAAAAATCACAATGAGTACTAAAAAGCAAAAGCAGTTTTAAGAGTCAAAGGAAACATCAGAATCAAGCTCAGCTATGGCAGAAGTTTTGGAATTATCAGATGAGGAATTTAAAAATAAATTTGCTATCCATGTCTATAGCATCGTTGTGGGACACAGCTCTTTGCAGTCTTTTTAGTCCTTATATAAAACTTCCAAGAAGGGGTGGGCACAGAAGAAGTCTGGACCTCCTCTTTCTCAGGTTTCAAAGATCCCTGGCTGAGGTCTGACTTTTGTCCTCTTGGACCTCAGGAATCTCAGGTGGGGGCAGGGATCCAGGGGATTAAGGATGTGGGCCCCCTGAGACTTCAGCCTAAGACCTGGCACACCCTATAGGGTGGAGTTAGATTATGAACTCTCATTTTTTTTTTTTTTTTTTTGCGGTACTGGGGATTGAACTCAGGGGCATTCTACCTCCAAGCTACACCACCAGCCCTATTTTTTATTCTATAGTTTGAAACCGGATCTCGCTAAGTTGCGGAGTGCCTCACTAGGTAGCTGAGGCTGCTCTCGAACCCGGATTCTCCGGTCTCAGCCTCCCGAATGCTGGGATTACAAGCGTGCGCAACCACGCCCGGCCGTGAACTCTCATTTTTAAAACTCTATTTTTCCTTTCCTTCCCAATGTCTCCTTTCTGCCTAAATTTTATTCCTTCTACTCTACCTCATCAGCACCACAGTACACAATAGCCAAATAATAGAACCAACCTAGATGTCCATTAACAGATGAATGGATTATAAAATTATGAGCTATACACACAATGAAACTCTACTTAGCAATAAAGAACAAAATTATGTAATTTGCAGGAAAATGGATGGACCTGGAGAACATGATGTTAAGTGAGATTAGCTAGTCACAGAAAGTAAAGGGTCATAATGATGAGGTAGGCTAGGAAGCGAAAAGTTAGGTAGGAAGGATGGTATTGGGAGGATCCAGGAAAATATAGTTTTTAAAATCTGGAAAGTTAAGCTAACTCCACCCCTTGGAAGTTTTTTTTTCTTCGGAAGTCCTACCTCCACCTGAGGCCCACGCCCTAATCTCCGGAAGTCCTGCTAGCACCTGCAATTTCCGCGCCCATCTGACCACCTATCGCCCACCTGAATCTGAGGAAGAGGAGGATCCAAACCCTTCCTGTGCCCGTCCTCCTGGGATAAAAGGGCCCGGACGCAAGAGGCCACCCTCTTCTTTTGTCGACTCACCTCCCTGATGCGTGCGGTTTGCCCTCCTGCTCCATGCCTTACCCTCCCCTTTCCTGTTTCCCTTCGAGTTCCTGAAATAAAACCCTGCCTGTTGTTCCTGACTGGTACATGTTAAAATTCTTTTTATCACGAATACCAAGGACCCACGAGAAGGCGATCGCGGCACCCCATAACAATATGTTTTCTCTCGTACATGGAAGCTAGGGAGCAATGGGGATATCAGAGGGACTTCAGATAATGGAAGAGAAGCCAAAGTGGAAGAATGGAGAGGGTCTGGAAGAGGGAGGGAGGGGAAATAATTAAAGAAACATTTCCACTTATGTACATATGTGAAACTACCAATGCCAATTACAATATTCTCAATATTATATATATGGAGAGGGTGGAAGACAGGAGGGATCCAGGCAGAAGATCACCAAGTGCTGTGTGCATGTATGTCCCTGTCATTCTAAACTACATTATTTTGTGAGACTACAATACATCAATAAAAGTATATGAAAAATAAAATAAAATAAATATGCTAAAGACTCCAATAGACAAATTGGACAACATACATGAACAGATAAAATAAGCAGAGAAATGGAAGCTAACAAAGAATGAAAAAGAAATGCTAGAAATCAAGACCACTGTAACAGAAGACAAGAACTTTTATCAAGGTTAAATTTTCTAGGTATATTAAATGAAAAGTGACTACATGAATATGTTACTTTCTCAGAACATTCTTACTAAGCTATTATTTTTATTTTAATCTCAAAAGGTTCAGAAAATAATTATAATGTGCATGGGAAGAGAAACAAGTAGCCAAAATGCTAATAGTTGATGATTGTAGGCAAAAGGTATACAAGAGTTTATATTATTCTTATTATTTTTCTGACTTTTCAAAGGCATTTCAAAGTATAAATTATATGTGTATGTACAAAACAATATAATATAAATACCAAATAAATGGCATAAAATTTCCTTAGACATTAGAGTACTGAGGAGGATAAAATCAGCACAAGATAGAATCCTTTTTTAAATCTGTTTTTAATATATTTTTATTTGTGCATTATAGTCTGATGTCATGATGTGAATCATGTTGACAGTGATATACATGCACACAGGACTTGGTGGGACCCACCCGGCTCCCTCCCTATTCCCCTCTTTCCCATAAAGGGTACTGAGCTAGACATAGGCATTTTCACACCATTGGTTGTAATTCCTTCACTAATCCTCTTTCCCCTCCCCTTCCCCTAGACCACCTCCCTGGCTACAGTGAGGTTTCTCCTCCATTATCTGGAGTCCCTCTGGCATCCCCATAGCTTCCATATATTAGCAAAAACATATGACCCTTCACTTTCTGTGACTGGCCAATCTCACTTATGTTCTCCAGGTCCTTCCATTTTTCTGCAAATGACATATTGCTGAGTAGAATTCCATTGTTTGGATATTCCATAATTCTGTAATCCTTTCATTTGTTGATGGACTCCTAGGTTGGTTCCATACTTTGGCTATTGAGAATTGTGCTGGTCTGAACATGGATATGCACATATTACTGTAGTTCTCTGGTTTCAGTTCCTGTGGAAATATACCCAGGAGTGATAAAGCAGGATTATATGGTGGATCCATTCCCAGTATTATAAGGAATCTCCACACTGCACTGTTCTCCATAACAGCTTAACTAGTTTTCAATCCCCAAAATAGTGTAGGAGTTCTCACCAATATTTATTGTTGTTTCACTTCTTGGTGATTGCCATTCTGATTCGAGTTAGATGGAATCTAAATGTAGTTTTGATTTGCATCTCCCTAATTGCTAATGAAGTTGAGCATTTTTTCACGTATTTACTTGCCATTTGTATCTCTTCTTTTGTGAAGTATCTATTTAGTTGAATTACTCATTTCTTGATTTTTTTAGTATAAAGACTTTTTAGCTTTTTGTATATTCTAGATATTAGTCCTCTATCAGAGAATAACTGACAAAGATCTTCTCCCATTCTATAGGCTTTCTCTTTAGACTCTTAATGGTTTCCTTTGGAAAATTTTTGGTTTAATGTCATCTTGTTTATTAATTCTTGTTTTAATTTCCTGAGTTTTGGGAGTTTTGGGGGTCTTGTTGAAGTGCCTATATGTTGGAGTGTTGGACCTATAACCTCCTCTTATAGCTTCAAATTTTCTTGTCTAATTTTTAGGTTTTTGATCCATCTCTAGTTGACTTTTGTGTAGAGTGAGAGGTACAGATTTAGTTCCTTTTTTTTTTAATTGGCTAATCAGTTTTCCCAACACCATTTGTTGAAAATACTGACTTTTCTCCAACATATTTGTTTGGCACCCTCATGTAAAATTAATTGGCAATAAGTATGTGGATTTGCTTCTATTCTGTTTCATTGGTCTATGTGCCTATTTTTGTGCCAATGCCATGCTTTTTTGTTACTATAGCTCTGTAGTGTAATTTGAAGCCAGGAATTGTGATGCCTCCTACATGGTTATTATTGTAGAGAATTGCTTTGACTATTCTGGATCTTTTGTTTCTCCATATGAAATATATGGCTGATTTTTCTAGGTCTATGAATAATTACATTGGTATTTTGATAAGAATTGCTTTAACTTTGTAGATAACTTTTGGTAGAATGGCCATTTTTATAACATTTATTCTGCCTATCCAAGAGCAAGCGAGATAATTTCATCTTCTAAGATCTTTTTTAAATTTCTTTTGTTAGTATTTTATAATTTCATTATAGTAATCTTTTGACCCATTGGTTAGGTTTATTCCTAGGTATTTTCTTGGTTTTGAGGTTATTTGTGAATGGAATTGTTTTCTGGATTTCTTTTTCAGTTGATTTATGGTTGGCTGTCGCGCGCTTGAGTCCGTCCAGCGGAGAAAACACACGACATCCAGGTTCCTTCTGCGAGAAGCTTTACTCAGGATTGCTTATCTTCATGCGGGTAATGGCGGCGGCGGCCCAAAACCCAGAACAACCGAGGCTTATATGTCTGCTTCTGGCCAATCAGGATTAGGCACGTATCTGTACTCTAATTGGTCAGGAAACTAAGCCTGCTCACCAGCTAGCATTGCTATCAAGCAACAACACCATATTAGGAGTTGTTTACTGCACGTAGGTACTTCCTCCAGTCGCCATCTTTAGGGCACAGCAGCTTCACCGCTCCCAACATCTCCCCCTTTTTTGTTTATTTGCACCAATATCTGAAAATGGTGATAGGACTGCCCAAATGAAAGCAAACTTATGTCTGATCAGGTTTTCAAAACCCGTCTCTGAGTACTCATGCTGCAGCGTCTTCTAAGACGGGGAGAGTCCACTCCCTGGCATGGCCTCTGCTTAGGCGAACAACCTGAACGACCCTTATCCCGTTGGGGCTTTTGACATATTTTGGGGGAAGGTTGAAATTGGGGTCTTATGAAGCTTTATGGAGGGCCGCAAGCCAAATCTGTGAAGAGTGGCCCTGCTCCAGTGTACAAAAAGCTTGATGCAGCAATGCCTTGTCTTTTGCCTGAGACCGCAACAGACGGCACATACACAGGGAGCCTACCAAAATGGCCAGAAGCAGAAGTAACCCCAGCACCC
>PVLC010017725.1:0-18009 GCA_004027655.1 Graphiurus murinus
AGGAGTAAACCACGCCTCGCTCTCTTGGGACCTGGGAAGCGCATCAGGACAGGAAGATGCCAGCTCACATGTATTTCTCCCCTTTCCATTATTTTCCTAAATAAATTCCTACTTTTTGTTCCTAAATGGCACGTGTTAAAATTCTTTTTATCACGGATGCCAAGGACCCACGTGTGGGACTGGGTATCCCACAACACTTCCTCTGCTCTGACACTACAATACTCCCATCTCTCTCATGGCCAAAGCCACGGTCATGACAACAACATGAATGACCCCACGCCATCTGTACTATTCCCTGGCCTTGCTGACCTCATCTCCTACCCCTTCTTATGCTCCCTAATTATCCCAACCACACTAACTCTGGCAAAAACCCACTACCCAGCCAGGCATGGTGGCACATGCTTGTAATCCCAGCATTTGGGAGGCTGAGACCGGAGGATCCGGGTTCGAGGCCAGCCTCAGCTGCTTAGTGAGACTCTCCGAAACTTAGTGAAACCCTGTTTCAGAATAAGGAATAAAAAATAGGGCTGAGGGTGCAGTTTAGAGGTAGAATGCCTCTTGGTTCAATCCCCAGCACCACACACACACACACACACACACACACACACACACACACACACTACCCCCAAGAAGCGCCCTCCTCAGGGCCTGTGGTGGCTTGTTCCAAGGATGGGCACCAGTCATCCACCCATCAAGGGAGTTTCCCCCTCTCTTCCCCTTGCCTCTGGGCTGGACGGTGGTTTGCTCTGGCCATGGAATGTGGCTGCAATGAGACAGCAGAGGCCTGCCAACTTCTGCTTCGCCCTCTTGGGATGCTTATTGATTGGTTGACTGATTGTACTAGAGATTGAATACAGGGGCTGTCTGCCGCTGAGCTGCACCCCCGGGGCCTTTTTATTTTAGGGCAAGGTCTCGCCAGGGCTGCCTCAGCCTCCTGAATATCTGGGATTACAGCCTGTGCCATAGTGTCTGGTTTCCTTCTTGGGATTCTTGTTGTGAGATAAGGAAGCTTAGACTGGACCACTAAATGATGAGAGACCTCCTGGAGAGAGAGAGAGAGGTGGGAGGAGGAGGAGGCGGCAGCAGCCTTTGGCTGTTCAAGGTCATCCCAAACACGTAATGTCAGTGAAGCCAAGCTTGAAACATATTTGAATATAGCTACATAAGCAACCCTGGCTAAAGCTGTACAGAACTGAAGAACCACTCAGTTGAGCCGCACCCATCCATACCATGATCAGAGATGATAATATCCCATTGCTTTAAGGCTCAACATCTTGGGAGCATTTGTTACACAGCAGCAGAGTAGGGAGCCAGGGCCTTTGCACATGCTGCGCCCTCTGTTATCGAGCAGTCTCTCTGGTTCTTCCCCTTCCTGCTTCTCCCAGGCTCTGTTTCTTTATCACCTTGTCAGGGTCCCAGGAGCCTTCTGCCTAACTAAGACAGCCCCTGTCACCTCCTAGCTTACCTCCCAGACCTGCTTTGGTTTCCTTGAAGCCTGTATCACCCCCTGACACTCATCTATTTCTTTCTTTCTTTCTTTTTTTTTTTTTTTTTTTTTTTTTTTTGCGGTACTGGAGATGGAACCCGGGGGCATTCTACCTCTGAGCTACAGCCCCAGCCGTATTTTTTATTCTTTATTTTGAAACACGGTCTCACTAAGTTGTGAGAGGGCCTCACTAAGCAGCTGAGGCTGGCCGAAAACCTGGATCCGCCAGTCTCAGCCTCCCAAATGCTGGGATTACAAGCGTGCGCCACCACACCCGGCTATCTATTTCTTTTTTTGTGTGGTACTGGGGATGGAACCCAGGGGCTTTCTACCTCTGAGCTATACCCCCAGCTGATTTTATTTTTTATTTTGAAACAGAGTCTTGCTAAGTTGCTGAAGCTGGCCTCAAACTTGTAATCCTCATGTCTCAGCCTCCCAAGTACTAGGATTACAGGCGTGCACCACCACACCCAGCCTGACACTCCATCTCCCCTGTATTTGTTTATGTAATGCTTTTCCCTCCCATGGAGATCAGGACATGATTTTTGCAGGGCAGGGGCCCCAGGACTCTCTACAGAAGGCATGAATGGATAAAGCCCTGCTGTTCCCAAGCCCTATTCTCCCCTGTAGCACTGTCTGCCCACAGCCCATGCCCACAAGGGTCATGGTACAGAGGAGACCCTGGATACGTATGTCATGTGAAGTTTCACTAAAGAAGCCTCTCCTGCAAAAATTAAGCGCTTTCTGGATTATAATTGCGGGTATATGATGCTTTAGCTAGACTTTAGAGGTGGTGAGCTGCCTGTCCTGAGAGGTGCACAAGCAAACCAGAAGGGCTGAGCCACTGTGTATCGTGAAGGTTCAGGACCAGGCCAGGTCGATGAATCAGGACCAGGCCAGGGATTTCCCCTTTGATATGAGCACCGAGGTCTCTCCATCAAGGTCTGAGGTGGGGAGCACTGCCCCCCCTTCCCCTCCCTGCCCACCGTGCTTGGTCCAGCCACTGGCTGTGGAGGGTCTGGGAGGGCCTTCTCCCCTCGGAGGCAGTTGGCCGGCCCCTCCTCTCAACCGGGGTGTGGCAGTTGCCATGGAGCTGGGGCCTTGTTTGGTGACCCCGGGCTGGGTGAGCCTTTGGAACCTTGAAATGTTTGTCCTGGGTGAGGGGGGTTCCCATCCTGCCTTATGAGTCACCTCAAAGGTGCACAGCAAGGTTGGTACTAAGGAGATGGCTCTTCCCCAGGCTTGGTGTGTGTGCCCCTGGGCCGCTGGGGGCCTCTCCCCTCACACTGGGACTCCCTGGACCTGAGGCTGGAGGCTCTAAAACAAAATGGCATTCATGGGCGCCTGGTCAGACACCTGGGGCAGGAAGGGGTTTCCACTATCAGTTAAAGGCAATTACTGAGCCAGGCATAGTGGTGCATATCTGTAATCCAGTACTGAGACTGAGTCAGGAGGATGCAAGTTCAAGGCCAGCCTCAGAAACTTAGTGAGACCCTGTTTCAAAAATAAATAAATAAATAAATAAATTTTTAAAAAAGCTGGGCGTGGTGGCTCACGCTTGTAATCCCAGCATTTGGGAGGCTGAGACTGGAGGATCCAGGTTTGCAGCCAGCCTCGGCTACCTAGTGAGGCACTCCACAACTTAGTGAGACCCTGTTTCAAAATAAAGAATAAAAAATAGGGCTGGGGGTATAGCTTGGAGGTAGAATGCCCCTGAGTTCAATCCCCAGTACCGCAGGAAAAAAAAAAAAAAAAAGATCAGGCGTAGTGGCACACACTATAATCTCAATACTTGGGAGGCTGAGACAGGAGGATTGCAGGTTCAAGACCAGCCTCAGCAACTTGGCGAGACGCTGTTTCAAAATAAAAAATAAAAATCGGGCTGGGGTAGAATGCCCTTGGATTCAATCCGTAGTACCTCCCTCCAAAAATAAATAAATAAATAAATAAAATAAAATAATAAGCCAGGCATGGTTGCACACACCTGCAGTCCCAGTACTGAGAGGCTGAAACAGGAGGATCGCAGGTTTGAGGAGAGCCTTAGCAAGTAGTGAGGCTCGAATCAACCTAGTGAGAGCATGTTTACAAATAAGAAATAAAATCAGGCTGGGGATGTAGCTCGAAGGTAGACTGCCTCCGGGTTCAATCCTCAGCGTTACATACACACACACACACACACACACACACACACACACACAATTAATTAATTAAAAAAAATTATCCGGGCATGGTGGCATGTACTTGTAATCCCAGTACTTGGGAGGCTGAGACAGGAGGATCGCAGGTTCGAGGCCAGCCTTAGCTACCTAGTGAGGCTCTCCACAATTTAGTTTCAAAAAGAATAACATAAAATACAAAAGGGCTGGGGGTGTAGCTTGGAGGTAGACACCCCTGGGTTCAGTCTCCAATAACACACACACACACACACACACACACACACACACACACACACTAAATTTTTTAAAAGCCTGGCCTTATACAGAGTAGTAATGAAGGGTGCCAGGGCCGAGAAGTAAAAGGCAGCATTTGCAGGCGCGGGCCTCACATTGAACACAGACTCAGAAGGGAAAAGAGAAGTCCTGAGACCTGGGGTTGATCCGAGCGCTGGGCTGACCCTCCGGGTCACAGGAAGTTCCTCTCCCTGCTGGGGCCCAGTTCTCTCATCTGTGTGATGAGATTACTCACTGTCTGCCCTGTCCACTTCTGGGACCCGTGGAGAGGATGAGTCGGAGAGCAGGAATGTGTTTTCCATAGAAGCAAGCTCTGCCGGTGTTCAGATGTCTGCCTTCAAGTGCCTTTCAAAAGGGAGAGAGCCGGGCGTGGTGGTGCACGCCTGTAATCCCAGTACTCGGGAGGCTGAGACAGGAGGATCCAGGGTTGGTGGCCAGTCTTAACTACTTAGTGAGGCCCTCCGTGACTTAGTGAGACCCTGTTTCAAAATAAAGAATAAAATAAGGAGGTAGAATGCCCCTGAGTTCAATCTTTAGTATGGCAAAAAAAAAAAAAGGGAGAAAGGAAAAAAAATCTACCCCGGGTATGGTGGCACACACTTGTGATCCCAGTACTTGGGAGGCTGAGACAGGAGAATCACAGGTTCCAGGATAGCCTCAGCAAGTAGTAAGACTCTCATCAACCTAATGAGACCCTGTTTCCAAATAAGAAATAAAATCGGACTGGGGTGTAGCTCAAAGGTAGAATGCCTGTATTCAATTCCCAGTACCACACAAAAAAAAAAAAAAAAAAAAAAAGAAGAAGAAGGGAAAAAAATCCTCTGTGTGTGTGTGTGTGTGTGTGTGTGTGTTTATTTTATGGTGGAGATTGAACCCAGGGCCTCACACACATGCCAGGCAAGTGCTCTACCACTGAGCTACACTTCCATCTAAAATGTGTGTGTGTGGTGTGTGTGTGTGTGTGTGTGTGTGTGTGTGTGTGTGTATTTACATATATAGAGTATATGTAATGTTATTCTCTCTTTTTTTTCCCCCAGAACTGAGGATTGAACCCAGGGGCATTCTACCTCCAAGCTATACCCCCAGCTCTATTATTTATTCTTTATTTTGAAATAGGGTCTCACTAAGTTGCAGAGAACCTCACTAAGTAGCTGAGGCTGGCCTCAAACCTGTGATCCTCCTGTCTCAGCCTCCCAAGTACTGGGATTACAAGCGTGTGTCACCATGCCCAGCTTTTCTCTATATTTGTATGTTCATATATATAATATTTCTCTCTCTCTTCATATTAGGGAAAAGAGGGCATCCCTGATATGAAAATCCCAAATACTCCAAAATCTTAAACTTTTTAAGCACCAACATGATGCCACAAGTAGAAAATTCCACCCCGTGAAACTCTGTTTCATGCCCCAAATTATTTAAAATATTATATAAAACTGCCTTCAGGAAGCTAAGATATAGTGACACATGCCTGTAATCCCAGTACTTGGGAGGTTGGGACAGGAAGATCGAAGGTTCCATGACAGCCTCAGCAATAGTGAGACTCTCAACCTAGCAAGACCCTATTTTAAAATAAAAAATAGGGCTGGGGGTGTAGCTTGGAGGTAGAATGCCCTTGAGTTCAATCCCCAGTAACTAACACACACACACACACGCGCGCGCACACACACAAACACACTATACTTTCAGGCTATGTGTATAAGGCATACATGAAACAAATTGTGTGTTTAACTTGTGTCCCTTCCCCAAGATATATCATTATGCATATGCAAATATTTCAAAATCCAAAAAAAAAAAAAATCTGAAATTCCAAACATTTCTGGTCCCAAGCTTTTTGGGTTGTTTTTTATTTTGTTTTTTGCAGCACTGGGGTTTGGACCCAGGGCACGCTACAAGTGAGCTACACCCCCAGCCCTTTTATTTTTTTATTTTGAGACAAGGTCTCACTAAGTTGTTCTCAAACCTGCAATCCTCCTGTCTCAGCCACTCAAGTCCTGGGATTGCCAGTGTGTGCCACTGAGCCCCACTCTCAAGCATTTTGGGTAAGAGATATTCAGCCTGCATAAAATATATGTGAGGGAGAGTACAAACAAAACATTCTAGCACTAATTTAAATAGCATTCACATTGTATTAGGTATTATGAGCCATCTAGGGATGATTTAAATATACAGGAGAAGCCGGGTGTGGTGATGCATGCTTGGAATCCTAGTACTTGGGAGGCTGAGACCGGAGGATCCAGGTTCGCGGCTCCAGCCTTAGCTACTTAGTGAGGCACTCCGCAACTTAGTGAGACCCTGTTTCAAAATAAAGAATAAAAAATAGGACTGGGGGGACTGGGGATGTAGCTCAGAAGTAGAATGCCCCTGGGTTCAATCCTCAGTACCACAAAAAAAAAAAATACAGGAGAATGTGCATAGGTTCTACACAAATACTACACCACTTTTTTTTTTTTTTAAATTGAGGATTGAACCCAAGAACATTCTACCTCTGAGCTATACCCCCAGACCAATTTTATTTTAAAACAGAGTCTCACTAACGTTGCTAAGAGCCGGGTGTGGTGGTGCACGCTTATAATCCCAGCATTTGGGAGGCTGAGGCCAGAGGATCCGGTTTCTCGGCCAGCCTCAGATACCTAGTGAGGCCCTCCGCAACTTAGTGAGACCCTGTTTTGAAAAATAAAGAAAGAAAAATAGGGCTGGGGGTATAACTCAGAGGTAGAATGCCCCTGAGTTCAATCCCCAGTACCGCAAAAAATAAATAAATAAATAAGTAAATAAATAAATAAATAAATAATTTTTTAAAAAAAGTTGCTAAGGCTGGCCTCAAACCTGTGATCCTCCTATCTCAGCCTCCCAAGTACTGGGATGACAAGCATGCACCACCACCAGCAGCTTACTACACCATTTTATATAATGGACCTGAGCAGTGGGAAGACTTTGGTATCAGCGGGTGACCTAGAACCAATGCCCCCAGGATACCAAGTAACCGCGGTACCTACTGTGGAGAGTCCCAGTGAGTAAAGGCCAGGTCCTGACTGAATGAAGCTTTTCCCTGGAGGAGGGGTCAGCCATGCATAGGGATGCACCTGATGTCACAGCGTACTAGTTATGTTACGATGATGATGAGGCAGAGTTGCAAGCTGGTGCTGGAGGAGCATTTTCAGTGGTGGATACCAGGGCCAACCAGGGGCCGATTTCCATCAGTGCCCGCCCTGGAATAGGACTGAAGGGTGAGAGTCAGCTATGTGTTGAAAGGTAGTGAGGGCTCTCCTGGAAGAGGGACTGGCCTCAGCAAGGGCACAGAGATGCAGACCAGCATGAGTGTTCTAAGAATGGATACTTCAAGCTGGGTGTGGTGGTGCACCCTTGTAACCCCAGTACTTGGGAGGCTGAGACAGGAGGATCTGGGTTCATGGCCAGGCTCAGCGACTTAGTGACACCCTGTTTCAAAATAAAGAAGAAAAATAGGGATGTGGGGTGTAACTTGAAGGTAGAATGCCCCTAAGTTTGATCCCTAGTACTGCAAATAATAATAATAATAATAATAATAATAATAATAATAATAATAATAATAGAATGGATACTTCAAAAGAAGAAATATATCCAGGCCTGGTGGTGCACATATGTAATCCCAGTACTTGAGAGGCTGAGACAGGAGTATCACAGGTTCAAGGACAGCCTCAGCAAGTAGTGAGACTCTCATCAACCTAGTGAGACCCGTTTTCAAAATAAAAATAAAAGTAAGGCTGGGGGTGTAGCTTGGAGATAGAATGCCCCTGAATCCCTGGGTTCAATTCCCAGTAACACACACACACACAGACACACACCAAAAAAAAAAAAAAAAAAAAGAAGGAAAAAACTGAAAATAGAACTATCATATGATCTAGTCATCCCACTTCTGGGTATATATCCAAAGGAAATGAAATCAGTATACCAGAGGTGTACCCACATGCCTGTGTTTATTGTGGTACCATTCATGATAACTAAGATATAGATTCAACTGAGGTGCCCATTGATGGACGAATAGAAGCTGGGCGTGGTGTAATCCCAGCATTCGGGAGGCTGAGACCGGAGGATCTGGGTTCTCGGCCAGCCTCAGCTACCTAGTGAGGCACTCTGCAACTTAGTGAGACCCTGTTTCAAAATAAAGAATAAAAAATAGGGCTGGGGGTATAGCTCAGAGGTAGAATGCCCCTGAGTTCAATCTCCAGTACTGCAAAAAAAAAAAAAAAAAAAAAAAAAAAAAAAAAAAAAAAAAAAAAAAAAAAAAAAAAAAAAAAAAAAAAAAAAAAAAAAAAAAAAAAAAAAAAAAAAAAAAAAAAAAAAAAAAAAAAAAAAAGAAAAGAAAAATGGACGAATAGATAAAAAAATGGTATATACACTATGGAATATTATTCAGCCATAAAGAAGAATAAAATCAGCTGGATATGGTGGTACACACCTGTAATCCCAGTACTTGGGAGGCTGAGAAAAGAGGATCACAGTTCGAGGACAGCCTCAGCAATTTAGCAAGACTCTCAGCAATTTAGTGAGACCCTGTTTCAAAGCACAAAGTACAAAGGACTGGGAGTGTAGCTCAGAGGTAGAATGCTCCTGGGCTCAATCACCAGTACCACGTATGAAAAACAAACAAACAAACAAAAACAGAGAGAGAATAAAATCCTGTCATTTGCAGCAAAATGGATGGAACTAGAGGACATTATGTTAAGTGAAATAAGCCAGGCCAGTTGTGCTAGCGCATGCCTATAATCCCAGGACTTGGGAGTCTGAGATAGGAAAATCACAGGTTTGAGCAATTTAGTAAGACTCTCAGCAACCTAGTGAGACCATTTTCAAACAAAAAAATAAAAAAGGTTGGGTGTGTAGGTCAGAGGTAGGATTCCCCTGGGTTCCATCCCCAGCACCAAAAAAGAAAAACGAAAAGGCCACCTTGCCTGGGCTCTGGCTGAGGCTGCCCCTGCACACCCGGAACTCACTCGTGTAGCTCAGTGTCCCTTCAGCTGCAGCCAGCCTCAGCTGTTCTGCCCTAGTTTGGGTCTCCAGTACTCTGGGGCTGAGTCACTCACCAATGAGATATTGTCATTTTTTCTTTCTTTCTTTCTTTCTTTCTTTTTTTTTTTTTTTTTTTTTCGGTACTGGGGATTGTACCCAGGGGCATTCTATCTCCAAGCTACACTCCAGCTCAATTTTTTGTTCTTTATTTTGAAACAGGATCTCACTAATTTGCGGAGGGCCTCACTAAGTAGCTGAGGCTGGTTGTGAACCTGCAATCCTCCTGTCTCAGCCACTCAAGTACTGGGATTACAAGCATGCACCACCAAGTCCAGCCAAGATATTGTCATTTTAAAACTTGGATGGGGATGGGACCCAGGGGCATTCTACCTCTGAGCTACACCCCCAGCCCTATTTTTTATTCTTTATTTTGAAACAAGGTCTCACTAAATTGCAGAGGGCCTCACTAAGTAGCTGAGGTAGCTGCAAACCTGCAATCCTCCTGTCTCAGCCTCCCAAGTACTGGGATTAAAGGTGTGTGCCACCACGCCCAGTACTAAGACCTTATTTTAAAAAAAAAAAAAAAAAACAAGATGGGCTGGGGGTGTAGCTCAGAGGTAGAATGCCCCTGGGTTCAATCCCCAGTACCAAAACAACAACAACAAAAAAGTATATACGCATTCATACTAACCAGAATTTATTTTAATATTTATGATTGCTTTGAAATTAAGACAAAGAAGCCAGCAGTCCCCGTGGAGGCAGCTGGAGCTCTGGTCCTTCTCATGGGCCAGTCAGTGCAGGGTCTGCTGGACTTGGTGGGAACAACATCACTGGTGACCTCGATGAGACCCTGGCGGGGAGGAGAGGGGCAGACCAACAGGTGGTGAGGCTGGCTTGGCCGTAGATGCTGAGCAAGTGCAAGGACCTTGGTGACCTTGGCTGCGCAGGACATCTGCAGCCATGTCAGACGGGGGGCTGTAGGGCACTGCCGTGACAGTCTGGAAAGTTGGGTAAAAGATTAGCAGGCCAGGGCCTGTTTCGGTTTTTCTCAGGCAAAATGGCCCTAAAGCTAATCAGAGAAAAAGATAAGAGTCCCCAGGCCCACCAGATGTCTTTGTCCAATTACCAAATGACTCCAGTCCGTAGGTCCCGCCCTAATGGGCCAAACCTATCCCAGTCCACCCTGTATCCCTTCCAGACAAACCAGCCAATCCTTATGGCCCCCATAGTCTCTCTCTGCCCTGGCAACAAGATTTCACCAATCCCATTCCCACCTGTGTACATCCCCGCTATAAAAGACTAAACAAAGCCAGAGTGGGGGTCCTTGTCAAGACTCCACTGTGTTGGATGAGACTTGGACCCTAGCTCGAGCTAGCAATAACCCTCCTTCTTGCTTTTGCATTGCTCTGTGTGAAGTGATGGTTCTTTGGTGAGGCATCCCAAATTGAGCCCAACAGGACGAGTCTCTCCTCTCCCCCAGGCCCCTTGGCCTGGAGTGGGATGTGGGTTGCTATGGTGATGGGTGCTGGTAACCAGAAGAGGACTGTGAGCTGTTGCCCTGACCACCCCTGCCACTGGCTTGGGTCCTCCTGCATCACGTGACCCTTGAGACCAGGCTGGAGGTGCCTCAGTTTACTGCCCTGATGGGCGACAGCACTTCTACCTCGCGCTGGAAACGACACTGGCCCACCCTTCTTGAACTCGAGGCTTTGATGAGACGGGGCTCCTGGGACCTAGAACAAGGACAACCCTCTGACAGTGGCAGTGCTATGGTCTAAACATTGGCGCACCCCTCCCACCACACACACACATTCATAGGTTGAAACCTAATCCCCAGAGTGTGAGGTGGTGGAGCCTTCGGGGGCCATTCAATCATGACAAGGAGGAGGGTCATTCTGTTTGACCGTCAGGGAAACGGGCTGGGAAGAGTGTCCGTGAGGCAGGAGCCCAGCTGTGTCCTGGAAGACACGCTTGGCTAGAAGCCTAGGAACAAGATAGAAGAATAAAGCCTTCTTCACAGGGATCCTCGGAGGTGAACAAAGCAGGGCCTCTCCCCACCCTGCAAGATAAGGCAGGAACGGCTAGAGAAAAGGGAAACAATGTACAGACTGGCTGCTGTCCTGCTTCTGAATCCTACTTCTGCCAGGTGAAACAAGTCTCAGACTCGCCCCTCCCTTCTGAAAACCAAGTGAGAAAATACATAAAAGAACTTGCATGCTCTGAGCTCGGGGGTTCAGACCCCAAGCTTTGCACACTGAGCTTACCAGGTGAATGAAGTAGCCTGCTTTCCTACCCCGGCCACTGTCTCTTGTTCTTCCAGGACCTAGCTTCCTGCACCATTTGGAAAGACTTTATGGAGGAGGAGATGTTTGTTTTTGTTTGCTTGTTTCTGCAGTACTGGGGATTGAACCCAGGGGCATTCTACCTCCAAGCTACACCCCCAGACCTATTTTTTATTCTTTATTTTGAAACAGGGTCTCACTAAGCTGCAGATGGCCTCACTAAGTAGCTGAGGCTGGCCACGAACCTGAGATCCTCCTGTCTCAGCCTCCCAAGTACTGGGATTACAAGCGTGCGCCACCATGCCTGGCAGGAGGTAATATCTGAACTGAGTTCTAGAGAGGAGGAGGCGTTTTCTCCTTGGGGAGGAGGTGTTTCCAGGCAGAGAACCGCCACAGGAAAAGGCTCACAGGTGTGAGGGAGCACTGGGCACTCCCAGAAGGAAGCAGCAAGGAGTGAAGGAGCTCCGTGATCTGGGTCATCCTCACCGTTCACTACCTGACGGCCAGTGAAGCCCGTCCTCCTCCCATCTCCGTCAGCTTGACAGCTGCTGCCCATCTGCGTCATCACTGAAATTCCTGCCAGAGGCTTTTCTTGTGAGTTGAGGAGGGGGGATATCTGAATCCCTCCCCCAGGGAGCTGCAATGTGTCCCCTTCAGGAGAAACCCCCTTCTCACCCAGGGATGGAGGCCACTGGGACCAGCTGTCTTGGGTCTTCAGGAAAGCTCTCACGAGATAGGATGGGGTGAAGGAGACGACTCCTGCAGGCATGGAGGCTGGGTGGGGGCAGTTGGGGCTCCTTTCCAGGTGACAGACTGTCACACCTGCCCTGCTCACCAGCCCAGAGCCCCACCTGGCAACTCTGTCTTGAGGAAGGACTGCTATGCCCAGCCAGGGGCAGAGGATGAAGGACAGAAAGAAAGCAGGTCATCTGGGTATAGAAACGGGGCACCTGGGCTGGAGCTTGCATTTGGGGTAATCTCATCTTGGCCTGGCCCTGTGACTGGGTGACCTCAGACAGGCCTACACAGTGCACAGAAAGTGACAGGAGCTGGGCGTGGTGACTCATGCCTATAATCACAATACTTGGGAGGCTAAGACTGGAGGATTGCAGGTTTGAGGCCAGCCTCAGCAAACTAGGGAGATCCTGTTTCAAAAACAAAAAAATAAAAAGGGCTAGGGTAGATGCTCCTGGGCTCAATCCCTAGTACCAATAAATAAGTTAATTAAAGAAGGAAAGAAAGAAAAAGAGAGAAAAGGAAGGAAGGAAGAAAGAAAGAAAGAAAGAAAGACAGACAGACATGGGGATGGGTGAGGGTGGGGTGGGAGCAGGCATGGCAGGATTGTCCCTGGGGCCATCTGGATAGAAGGGCTGCCTCCTCCTTTGGAGGCCCCTCCCTGGCCAGGCCCTCCTGGAGTGGGGCAGGGGTGTCTGGGCTTGTCTCTGGAACAGCAACTGATTGTTCTCTTCGGACCCCTCCCTGGTGATGCCAAATCCACGGGTCCTGCAGATTCTGCCCCCAAACCTGTCTGACCAGTTTTATGGGAGGAGGGGGCGCTGGGAGGGGCAGCAGAGATGAAGGAAGCAGCTTCCCCCAGCCCAGCCCAGCCTCAGAGCCTCTGGGGCCGCAGACACAACAGACAGTGCTTTGGACAGATGGACAGCTGGATGCTCGGCCTGGCCATGGAGTCGAGTGCGGGACAGTCCCGGCTGCTGATCCCACTGTCACTACTGCTGTTCCATGTTCAGCCGGGCACAGGTCTGGGTGAGTGAGGCTGGGGGTTGAGGCAGGGGTGCCCCGGGAGCCTCGGCTGCAGGAAGAGGAGCCTCCTCTGCGGGCTGCCTCCCTGCTCTCCCCTGGCTGAGGACAGAGTCCTGGGTGGGTCAGGGGAAATAGCCCACCAAAGGCAACACCTGTCCCTCTCCCCAAAACTGGAGATCAAGAATGATTACTCTCTTCCTTTAGGGTTTTTGTGCCTAAATTCTTTTTTTTGGGGGGGCGTATACTGGGGATTGAACTCAGGGGCATTCTACCACCAAGCTATACCCCCAGCCCTATTTTTTATTCTTTATTTTGAAACAGGGTCTCACTAAGTTGCGGAGGGCCTCACTAGGTAGCTGAGGCTGGCCGCGAACCCGGATCCTCCGGTCTCAGCCTCCCAAATGCTGGGATTACAAGCGTGAGCCACCACTCTCCTCCTCCTCCTTCCTTCCCTGAGACAAGTCTTAAAGAGGTCTACGAGTACAAGGTTATCCTCAGAGGCAGGAAGCCCTGGGGAGCGGTCAGATGGGGGCAGCAGAGTACCCTGGGCCTCTGAGATAGGACTGAGCGCTTTGAGAAAGGAGGACACAAGCACCCCACTGAGGCTGGCAGGCTCTGGAAGGTTTTAGCGTGAACTCTGGGAGTTAATTCAATGGAATGAAATCATTCTGAACTGAATGGAAAGTAGGTGGGGTGGCTGAGGGTTGCATAAACTACTGCTCCATCTTTCTGCCTGCCCCAGTATTGGGGGCCGGGGAGACTGTGGCTCTGATCCTGTCCTGGAGGACACTCACGGGAGTGAGGGGGTATAGGGTCCCCCAGGGGCAAGGTGGGACACAGGCCATGTTGCTAATCCTGAGGACCCTGTGGCGTATGAGACTATGAAGAGACTAGAGGTGGACGGATGAGGTCCGGAAGGGGAAGGTGTCTCGGGGGTCTCGGTGGGAGGTGACAGAAGGTGGCAGAGGATTGGATAGAGAAGAAAGGACTGTCTGGGCCTAGGGTCTCAGTCCAGGGGAACTTCCAGTGTCAGCCCTCGCCCCCAGCCCTCCCAAGCCCTTCATTATCAACTCTGCCCATGTAGGCAGAGCTAGGGGGACTTTTGAGGCCCCTGGGCATGTCAGCTCTGGCTCCCCCCAAGTCCAGTCACACCAGCAAAGCCCAGGGGGTGGGCGTTTGCAGGGGAGAGGCCTCCTGTTCAGCCTTCCCTGGTCCCTGCCCATCATAGGACTATGGCCCTGAACCTCCTGCTCCCCTCCTGCCTCCCTCCCACAGTGCCCCCCCACAGTAGGCTCCCAAGAGGGGGTCCAGGGGATGGACTCAATCTACCACCTAGGACCCAAGGGGAGGCCTGACCTCCATGGGAGAGCCCCTAACCCCTCCTCCAGGCTGGGGCTCCCAAGATAAGATAGGTCTGTGTCTCCCTGCTTCTGTTCAGCCTCTTCCCTCTCCCTCCCCCATCTCCCCTTTCCAGAGCACATCAGCTACGTGCCCCGGCTCTCTAGCGCCGCCCTGGCAGGAAAGCTCACCCAGTCCACCTTCACGCTGGAGCAGCCCCTGGACCAGTTCAATCACCTCAACATCTCCGACCTTGACCCCATCTGGCTGGTGGTGGCCCTCAGCAATGGTGGGTGCAACCGTCCCTTTGTGACATGGCAGGTGGGCCAGACAGGTGCTGTGGGAGCCGTGGCCCTGAAGGGCTGGAGTCCTGACAGGTGGTGCCATCCTCAGCCACCCAGAACTTCACTGCCCCACAGAAGATAGAGGACATTCCTGCCCCTGCCAGCTTCCCCCAGAGCGGCTACTACCTCACGCTGAGAGCCAACCGGCTGCGCTACCTCAGCAAGCAGCCCGGCAGCCAGCTCTACATCCTCCGTGTGGGCAATGACACGCACTGCTACCCAAATTCAAGTGGCTGCAACTACCCTCTGCCAGGCCCAGGCCCCTACAGGTGAGCCGAGTTGCCAGGCCTGGCTGAAATGGGCTGCGCCTGACTGTGTCCAGCTGGAGCCCTGGTCAGCTCCTGACTGGTTTGTAGGGCCCAAGCAGGACACCCAAGTTCTCCACTCTCATTCTACCAATGGGAGCATGAGGCAGGGAGCAGGGCCAGGGAGACCTTGGTGATTTCTCCCATCTTTCTTGAGCAATGGGCTCCCAGTTCAAGCCCCAGTCCCCATGGGCCGTCTGGACCGCCTTGGAGAGTCTTCATCCAAACAGGGCATTCTGCAGGTGGGGCCTAGCTTTGGTCCCTGTCTCCCTGCACCAAGTGCTTGATTCACTAGTACTCAGTGCTGAGAGATCTAATCCCCCCCCCCACATTTCCCAAACGAGGGCACTAAGGCCCACAGAGGGTGAGGGGTATAACCATGGGTACACAGCTGGAAAAGATCCCAGCTAGATTTGAACTCCTGTTGGGCTGTGAGGCTGAGTTCTTTAGGCCTGCTCTCCTCAGGCCTGGGGGTGGAGGGGATACAGGGACCGGGGTCTGGGGGTTTCAGGACCCAGAGATCTCCACCCTCAGTGCTGGGTCTTCTGTCAGGGTGAAGTTCCTGGTGATGAGGGATGGGGGATCCGTGGCTGAGACAGAGTGGTCAGATGAGACCCGCCTGCCACAAGGTATACATGGGACCTGCTGGTTAAACGGTAGGGCCGGGGTCTCCTGTGGATAGTGGGGGGCTGGGAACACTAGACCCCCAGAAGCACACTGCCATTCTGCCGTCTGAAGGCACCCCTCTTCCAGCCTCCCTCCATCACCACCCCACCCCTGTCCCCGCTTGGGTGGAGGTGGTTGGTGCGGAGGTTGCCCAAGGGCGCTTTCTCAAGTCAAATGAAGTATCATTTCCTATCTGTCTGTGGGAACCATCGTGCCCCCAGCCCAGGCATTGCTGGCAGCTCCAGGGCCCCGGAGTCCGGGCACCGTGGTCATCATCACCATCCTGTCGGTCTTGCTGGCCATCCTCCTTGCTTCCCTTCTCATCCTGCTCATATACACCTGGTGAGTGGACAGCACTGGGCCAGCCTGGGGTCCAGCAAGCTCCTGTGGAGTAGTTTTCCTTGAAGGCCAGGCAGGGCGAAACCATGTGTTGAGCAAAGGATCCCCAAAGTTCCAGAACCTCTGGGTTCTGAGCTAGTGACCCATCCTTCCTGCGGGGAAGGATGGGGGTGCAGCTCGCCGTCCTCTGCTCCTCCCTCCAATTTGTCCCTCTCCAAACATCCCAGGTCCACTTTCCAAACAGAAACTGCCTGCCCCCTGGTGGCAGCTCCTGGAATTTCAAGTGGGGCAGGCACCCTGAGCGGGGAGAGACCTGGGATGGATGGAAGTAAATTGCTGGAATCTGGAAGAGATGGGGCATCCACAAGGCTTCCCCCAAGGAAAGGAGTCACGTAGCTCCTGGTGGGATTTGAGGAGGCATACGGGGCTTCTGGGGCAGAAGAATGGCGGGCAACCAGGCGAGGCCAAGAGGCCTGGGCGCTCAGCTGAAGTGGGCTGCATCTCGCAGGTCCATAGGAGCCCGCAGTACATTTTGATCAAGGGAGACATCAAGGTTTTGCAGAGATCCTGGGAAATAGGGAATTGCCCAGTTCCTCTTTGTTAACATTGCCTGGACAGTGGAGCCCCAGTTTCCCCTGTGCAATGGGTTGGGGCACCTGGCAATGGCTGGGGGCCACAATCAGGCCCCTTGTTCACCATCTCTCTCCCCCTCTCTCCCCACCCAAGCTTTGACAGCCGCGGGAACACTTCCATTTCCCACCCTGGGGAGCCAGTGAGCATGGGAAGGTACAAGACCCACCACATGTGCAGCCGTCCAGCCGCCGGGGGCTCCTGAGCGGCTCCAGGGCCCGGCTAATGCTCAGCCTCCTCCCAGGACCAAGCTGCAGAGCCTGAGCTGGGGTGTGCCTCCAAGCTTCTGGAGCCCAGAAAGAGATTCTTTTAAAGGATGCTGGGAAGGTTCCCTAGCTCAAAGCTGGAACCAGTCTCAGCTAGTTACAGTACCCACCTGTAATCCCAGTACTTGGGAGGCTGAGACAGGAGAATCGCAGGTTCACAACCAGCCTCAGCAACTTAGTGAGACCCTGTTTCAAAGTAAAAAATAAAAAATAAGGCTGAGAGCCAGGCATGGTGGCGCACGCTTGTAATCCCAGCATTTAGGAGGCTGAGACCGGAGGATCCGGGTTCTCAGCCAGCTTTAGCTACCTAGTGAGGCATTCTGCAACTTAGTGAGACCCTGTTTCAAAATAAAGAATAAAAAATAGGGCTGGGGGTATAGCTCGGAGGTAGAATGCCCCTGAGTTCAATCCCCAGTACCGCAAAAAAAAAAAAAAAAAAAAAAAATAAGGCTGAGGATATAGCTCAGGTAGAATGCCTCTGGGTTCAATGCTCAGCACCACAAAATAAAATAAAGGGCTGGGGGGTATAGCTCGGAGGTAGAATGTCTTTTTTGATATCTCCAGTATCATAAAAGAAAAGCTTGGGCCAGTCCCTATCAGAAATAAATATCCCAGCCAGGCGTGGTGGCGCACGCTTGTAATACCAGCATTTGGAAGGCTGAGACCAGAGGATCCAGGTTTGCGGCCAGCCTCACTCAGCTACCTAGTGAGGCACTCTGCAACTTTGTGAGACCCTGTTCCAAAAGAAAGAATAAAAAATAGGGCTGGGGGTATAGCTCGGAGGTAGAATGCCCCTGAGTTCAATCCCCAGTACCGCAGGAAAAAAAAGAAAGAAAGAAATGTCCCAACACTATAACATTATCTACCTGTAGTCTTCCTGTTCTGCTATCCCAGCTCTCAGAGGGATTCAGGGCCAGGGATGAGGCTCAGGGTCCTAGGCCAGCTTAACCACCGGGGGACCAAGGTAGATCTCTCTTTGAGCCCCAAAGTTTCTATCTGTAAAATAAGGACAGTAAGTTGGGTTTAGTGGCACACTCCTGTGATCCTAGTACTTGGGAGGCTGAGACAAGAGGATCATAGATAGGTTCATGGCTAGCCTCAGCAACTTAGGGAGACCCTCTGCAACTTAGTGAGATTTTGTTTAAAAGTAAAC
>PVLC010017726.1:0-33265 GCA_004027655.1 Graphiurus murinus
ACCAGTACATCTGTGGCCCCTGGGGTGCACTTGTTTGGCCAATTTCTCAGTTTCCAAAGAACAGCAAAAACAGTAATGCTTCCCACAAAAAAATCAATTGTAAAACAAAGTAGTTTATGTTTTGAGCTCCATCTTACTGAAATCTTTTTGACTTTAAAAAAAATTGAACTCCTAGCTGGGTGTGGTGGTGCACACTTGTAATCCCAGTACTTGAGAGGCTGAGCTAGGAGGGTCACACCCTTTTGGTGGTTCCTCTTGTTAGTGAAGCTGGGGCGAGTACCTTAACTGAATTCCCACATCACAGTGGAAATGAGCCTGCTGATCTGCTTCCAGCATAGGTTGCGAGCCACATGTGGGTGACAGTCCTTCAAATGTTGCTGTTGGCCACATGAAAGTGAGAGACAGAGCTCATTCAATCAATATAAACCCATTCCTCTAGCAAAATGTAACTCAAGGCACACCCATTATGAATGCTGTGTCAAAGGCAGTAGCTTCATTTTCAAAGACTAGCACATAATTATCAAGGGCAGAAATGTAAAGAACATAAACAGCTTGATGATGGAATTGGTTCACATTTATTATTAGAAATCCTATTTGAAATCCAGAAGAGAGCAACTTAGTGGATAAAAACATGTCAGAGAGTAGGTGACAAAGAATATGAGAAAATTACAGCTTTTTTCCCACTGAATTTAACAATGTTTTAAACCAAATTCCTTACTTGACTGACAGAATAATCTGGCTCTACAAGGACATAGACTCTAAGAGAGATTTTTTTTTTTTTTTTTTTGCCATTGTGCCAATGTATAACATTGCTAGTCTGGGATTTGTATATTGTGCTTGTCAGTAGGACTCCAGAAATGCTCAACAGAACACATGAGCACATTTCTCCTTCAGCAAACTTTCATTGGACATGAAATCAGACTTCTACTGGTACTGAGGTCTAATTCAGTATAGAGCAAATGTCGTGAAGTTTCCATTTATGTTAAGAAAATACCTTTCATGTGTTCATGTATAAAGAATGGCCACAATGATGATCAAACACATAGGACAGGGTCTTTGTCACCAGACATGGTGGCACATGCCTGTAATCCCAGGTCTTGGGAAGCTGAGATCGGAGGATCACAGGTTTAAAGCCAGCATCAGCAATTTAGCAAGGACATCAGGGATTTAGTGAGACACTGTTTAACAAATAAAATAGAGCCAGGCGTGGTGGCGCACGCTTGTAATCCCAGCATTTGGGAGACTGAGACCAGAGGATCCCGGTTCGGGGCTAGCCTCAGCTACCTAGTGAGGCACTCTACAACTTAATGAGACCTGGTTTTGAAATAAAGAGTAAAAAATAGGGCTGAGGGTATAGCTCAGGGGTAGAGTGCCCCTGAGTTCAATCCCCAGTACCGCAAAATAAATAAATAAATAAAATAAAATAGGGCTGGGGTATAGCTCAGAGGAAAAATGTCTCTGGGTTTAATTCCCAACAACACACATACACACACACACACACACACACACACACACACACACACACACACACACACACTCAAAGATAAGGTCTTTGTAAAATTTGATCCAATATCATAGGCTTTTTCAATCTTGCCCTATGCCTTAGTTAAAATACAGCTGGAAGCCAGGCGCGGTGGCACACGCTTGTAATCCCAGCATTCGGCAACTTAGTGAGACCCGGTTTCAAAATAAAGAATAAAAAATAGGGCTGGGGGTATAGCTCGGAGGTAGAACGCCCCTGAGTTCAATCCCCAGTACCGAAAAAAAAATAAAAAAATACAGCTGGAAACTAATGGATAACCCTGCTTTACATTTCAAAGAGGACAAACAGTAAAATAAAGACATGTGTTTCCAGCATCTTCAGATATTCAAATAAACTAATATTCATATCTCTCAGTTTATTCCTTTATTTTTGAAACACATTCATTATTTTATTTTGATAAAGATTAAAAATGCCTTAAAAATAAGCTTTTTGATCAAAGGAATTTAGACATAATATGTGTGAGTTTATCTTCTCCTGTGACTTAATTGTTATCAATTTTTATTGATTTGCAATTTGGATCACTTTTAATATGCTTTTATTGGTGCATTGTAGTCTCACATTATAATGAAGTTTAGCATGACAGGGACATACATACACATTTGAAATCATCTGAGCTGTGCTTCTATAATATGATACTCATGGGTTTGGGAAGTAACACCTGCCCCCAAACTATGTGGCCCCAAACTGCTGCAGAGTTATTGATTTCACTATCAATATTATCTTCTTCACTCCCATTCTACATATCAGTGTACTAAATTCCCAATATTCTGTTGGTTTTCTTACCAATAGAAACATCAGATGACTTAAAAGTTACCAAGATAAGTAAGTAATCACCAAACTAAAAAGCAAATGTAATTAAGTATTTGCCAAAAGGTAGATAGATAAACTTAGTGTGGTGCTGTAGTGCTCAATCTTGAGCAGGCCCCAGAATCTTCTGGAGGGCTTGACAAATACAGAATGCTGGGCTTTACAGTTCTCAGTTCTCATAATTTCCCAGCTGTTGCTGGTGGACTACACTTTGAGAACTATTTCAAGAGATGAGAGATAGGGATAAAGGATTAGTAAGCATTTTAGGTTCTGAGAAATGTTGGAAATATCTGGAAGTCTCCAAATAGAAAAAGAAGAACATTGTTCTTCTTTTCACATACTGGGTATTATAACTATGAGTTTGTCACACAAAAAGGGAGAAGTATGGGGGGACGATCCAGAAATTTGTATAAAATGGTAGAGTTACATATTAGTTTACTAAATGATTTCAGGAAGATGCATTTAATACTTCCTACTTTATAAACTGATATTCCAAAAGACCTCTCGTGTTGCCTCTAATAGGCTGCCCTGGATGGCCCATTGGTTCAACCCTGTGTGGTATTCCTAATGTCTGTATACTTTAATCCAGTAGTTGCCAATAAAGTGCTTTGCCAACAGATTTTGTTCTCAGATAGTGCACAGCCCTGAAAAGAAAATCACTTTGCAAATCCAGTGATTTCATGGGCCACTGGGCTCTCTACATTCTCTATTACCCAGTTTATCTTTTGTTCATTTAATGCATTGCAAACAACATCGAATTAGTTTGTTGGACAATTAGGTAAGATATTAAGCTAAAGATGTACATATAAATATGTCAAGCAATTATTTTAAGAACACATCTGTAAGGTGAAGTTAGAGAAGGCACTGTGTGAAAGCGT
This sequence comes from Graphiurus murinus, assembly GCA_004027655.1. Classification (NCBI taxonomy): domain Eukaryota; kingdom Metazoa; phylum Chordata; class Mammalia; order Rodentia; family Gliridae; genus Graphiurus; species Graphiurus murinus. Next base: position 3,229 of record PVLC010017726.1, read on the forward strand.
TTTCACTCTGCTCTAATAGGTCAATGTCTCAACTTTTATAAACAATGCAACCCTTTCTAAGGTGTACACAAGGAAGAGAAAGAATTTTCTATAAAGGATGTTTAAAAAAATCATTTCCAAGGAAATTAGCTTTTGTAAACATCCTGGAATAAATGTCAGGAAATTAAATTGGTATTTGTCAGTAGAATGAACATTCCAAATCCAATCCACTCTTGCAAATGTTAAGTTGGGCCTACTTTCTAGTCTACAGCTCTTCCTCCCTGACCTTTGGCAACCTAAAGTCCTCCTAGTTTCACTAGTGCCTTAAATTTCAGCACGAGTCCTGAAGTGATGCTGGACATACAAATTCACAAGCTGTGGTTGATTCTGGTTGATATTGTGGTTGATTCTGTTTCCTTTGCCTCTGCTCTAATGTAATGCTTTGGTTCTAGGAAATGGATTTTTGTCTGTTTCTTGCCTCTTGCCCAGGCACTAGTGTTTAATAACTGAGCTTCAGCTTGATTCTCTTCTGTTATCTGCTGTTGTCTTTCCCTGGAAGGGTTCCCCAGTCCTAGTTCCTGGACCATTGGCTTGGAATCTTCTCTGTAATGAAAGATTCCCTTCTATCCTTCTTGTAAAAACGGATCATTTCATGTTACACCCATCAGTCTGCACTGGCCAACACTTTCCATATTTGTTACCCTTTGTTGATATTCACTTGCCTAGATTATAACTTTGATCACTTGATCTTATTGAATATACTGCAATGGTCTCCATTTACATTTGTGCTGGAATCTGCCCACCAAGACCATATGCAGTAACAGTCTTTTCCCAAATTTTAGCCCATTCTCACCTGATTAGTATGACAGTAACTAATCAGCCTTAAGTGGTTTGTTTGTTCCGAAAACACTGAATGCTTACTGGATACCAGAGTAATAGACATAAACAAGATAACATTCTCTCTTGAGAAAACTTGATCTTATGAGAGAGCAAACAACTGAAATAACAATACTTTAAGTAAAAGTTCTGGGAACCTTTCTTACTATGACACAGGAGCAGAGGTCAGAAAATTATCCTTTCATAAGCATTCATTCTACTTTCATCTGCTCAAATTTTTGATGTTCTAGGCATTTTGTTAATACACAGGGGATGGACCTAGACAACATTTCTGAGAGTTGTGAATTAGAAATTTGCCCTGGCCTGGTGTGCCCAAGAATTTTTGCTCCAAAATACTAAGAATGTTTGACTCCTAGTCCTAAAAATCAATTGGAACTTCTTATGACAGATAGCTTCTAAAGCTGGCTCCTGTTCCCTCTACATCCATGTGATCTAACCTGGATTCGAATGACTATAGCATGGGGAATTGGAAGTCCAGTCACCTTTTTTTCCAGAACTCTGAATTGAATATCATGTTGTTTTATTTTACCCTTCCTGATTAGTGGGAGCCAGATATTCTGAAAGGATGGTATTTTCCTGAGCTGACTGCAGTGCCTGTCAGAATAGATAGAAGGAGATGCTGGTGATAGACCCACAGTAACTTCCAAAAGCCAACATTAACCCCTGAGTAGTACGGGTTAATGCCTTGAGTCTGAATTTTCAATGTAAATGCCTGCCATGATGTTTCTACTACTTCCTGACTCAGTGAGAGGACAACTGGCCAGTCTCTGCAACTCCATTAGTACTTGGTGACTGTCCAGCACCTCTAAAATATGTTACTATACTCTGTCCAGGCTTCTTATAGCCTTTGACAGGAAATATGTGGTCCTAAGATACCCTAGGGCAATGTGGGGATTGTCCTGGTGTCTCTAACCCCAACACTAGAACTAAGAATCACCTCACTAAGCCTGTTGCAAACTCTTACCAAGTTCTAAACCAACCTTACCTTACTGAAGGGTAATTCTGACATAAGCCTAGAAATAACTTCCCTACCAAGTCAATTTTTTTAAAGTTTAATGAGGATACTGTAGAAAGAAGATAGGAATTTGCTTAGGAGAAGGTAGGAAGGCCAGGATAAGGGGAGGACTCAGAGACAGTGGGGAAGGGTATAGGGTGCCCCAGACACATGCCACAAATAAGTCAGAAGCCATGGCCACAGACACAAGCATTTATCCTAACAACCAGCCTCAGCTGTGCTTTGGAGATAATAGAAATACAAAATCATTCACTTAACCCCTTTGAACATCAGTCCAGTCATCTACAAAGCACATACATCTACTTCACTATATTTTTGCCAGGTCTGGTGGTGCATGCTTTTAATCTCAGTACTTGGGAGGCTAAGACAGGAAGATCGAAGGTTCATGGTCAGCCTTAACAACTTAGCCCTCTACAACTTAGTGAGACCCTGTTTCCAAATAAAAATAAAACAGAGCTGGGGGTGTAGCTCAGAGGTAGAATGCCCCTGAGTTCAATCTCCAGTATTCCCCCCAAATCTGATAAGAATAAAGATGTGGAAGTGTTTAACATATTGTATGGACTTATGAAAGCATAATATACTATTAGGGTAGATTATAGATCTATCTCTTATCTCTTGAATTTTCTTGTTTATGGAGAAACTTTTATGAATTTTAAGTATTTCACCCTCCCTCCATATTTATAAGCATGTATGTCTTATTCAAAGTTTAAAATAGCACTTAGATATTAACAAGGGGCTTCACAAATCTAGTCATGTCCTTTATTTGCTCCCACTATTTTGTCTGGGGGCTGAGGGTGTAGTTCAGTAGTAGAGTGCTTGCCTAGCATGTACAAGGCCCTGGATTTGATCTCCAGGACTGCAAATAAAGAAATTAATTAAAAATATTTTGTTTGGAAAAATTATTCATAAAAAATAAAAAACTATTTATTAAATTGTAGCTTGATCAAGGCAGACTACAAACCAATGCTTGGTGGCCACCAGAAGAAGTATATCCTGCAATATGGCTGAGTTTCCCAGTGTACCATGAGTTCCTTAAAGCTGTAATGAATCATTCCATAAGTCCGTATTTAGAGACATCTAGAAATGCAGATTATTAGCCTGAGAAGCCATTTTGTCTCCAAAGGAACATTTGCAGGCTGTTGTGCAAATCTGCATTTGAGCAACTTCCACATTATGATCTTAGTGAATTCTTGACCAGATGGACTTGAACAGCTGCCACCCATGCCCGTTAAGTCCCTTTGCTTGAGAAGACAAAATAGCTCATTTGTTTGCAATTCCTTCCTGAAAGTACACAAGGGCAATTTTCTACATTGTGAATTACTTCTATCAGAGAAACATTTTCCCTGAAAGACCACAGCTCATTATGCTATTTAGAAACAAACACACACAAAAAATATGCCCAAACATTTCTTTTCAGGAGTCTTATAATTTGTGCCCAGAAAAGACAAGCTCCTTTTCCTATTTAGTTCTAAAAAAAACCCTGCTCCTGAGTTGCCATTACATTCAAGCTGACATAGAAGGTTATAACTGAAAGAACCCCCTCTGAAATAATAATGCCTTCCATTTTTATAACTATATTTTTCAAAGTGCTCTCAGACACATTATCTCACTTGATCCTCAAAGAAACTCAGTGAGGCAGATAAAGTGGGTGCTTTTATACATTATTGTATGATAAAGAGATGTATTTATTCTACAAGTATTATCTGAGTATCTACTAACAGCATTGTATTTTACAAGGTGTTATGGAGAGTAAAATGATATATTCCTAAAAGAAGACTCTTGTTTTTAGATAAGATACAAAAGCTCAAAGCTAAATAATGGAAAAGGTACAATACGGTACCAAAACTGACAAAAGGCAGCATATGGTTAAAGTATGCAAGGTATTCATAATGAAGGAACTGTGTTCTGGAGGATTTGGGGAGACTTCTTAAAGCAGGTGGCCCCTGGATCCCACAAGCCCGGAATGTGGCTTAGAATTGGTGGAATTCAAGAGAATGTTTGCTCTTTGGCATCACAACTACATACTCTTATAATCTCAGGATGCAAACACTGTTGGCATTCATCTAGTTTATCCTGACACCTGATGCTGGAACTGTTTCTATGGCATCCTAGACAAAAATGCTAGAACAGTTTTGGTCCTTAAAAATCCTACTTTACATGCAATCACAATCTCCATCTTTATAATTCTATTCCTTGCTGATTAAAGCAAAACAGTTCTAGTCCATTTTCTTATTTTGTAGAATGCCTTTAATATATCTATAGTCAGTATGATAGCTTGATCTGCCTTCTGTCTTGTCTTCTTTCCATTAAATCATTACACTTCTCTAGGTATTCACAATCTTTATTATGCTACTGGAATTGTCGTTTGCCCAAATTACCTGTAACTTCTGCCATTGCAAGTTGATGCAATATTGTAGTTACACAGATCTGAATGGGATTCTTACTTCCTGGGCTTTAGACACTAGAGTTACCTTTCTAATTCACTTTCAGCATGTGTAATTCTGCTAGTTGTGAACATTTTGGACTCATTATAGTATTTATCATGTAAAAGTTGCTTAAGTAATGTGCCTAGAATGAGTTATGAATACCTTCCCAAATTACAAAGACAGCTGTCATTGTCAGGCCTTATCCTTTTCCTTTTTTTCTGAGTCTATTTGTGATCTATGGGTGTCTGCCCAGCTGATGCTTGCTTAACGGAATAATACCAAAGCTCTGATAACACAACAATTCTTGACATTTTGTTTCTCATTTTTATTAGCTGGGAAAATAAAAATTAATAGCTCATGTAAATTAATAAGCCAATACTGACCTCTTGTGTTTAATAAAGAAATTGCTTATTGGGTAAAGTAATGGACACTTGGAAAATTTTTGTTTTAAAATAGAACCTCCTTCTCCCAAGCAAAGAAGTTTCCTAAGTTATAATTGCAAATGCGGAAGTTGAGAAATGTAAAACTAACTAACCAAATAGAGAAAATTTATTTATTTTTGTTCCTTGTGGCGAGTAAGTAAAAAGATACAACTACTAACACAAACAGCCCCATTTGGTGATGTTTTTGCCTGATTGGGTCAGTTTTTAAGCAATTATAAACAGAATGAGTTGAGAAATGTTTTATATTCCTTCACTTGACTCCAAATGAATTAGACTTATTTATTTATTCATTCATTCCTTCATTTGTTTGTTTGTTTTGTGGCACTGGCGTTTGAACCCAGGGGCATTTTACCTCTGAGCTACACCCCCAATCTATTTTATTTTTATTTTGAAACAGGGTTTTTCTAGGTTGATGAGAGTCTCACTTCATGCTGGGTCTGTTTTCAAACCTGTAATCCTCCTGTCTCAGCTCCCAAGTACGGGGATTACAAATGTTTGCCATCATGCCTGGCTCATCACATAGTCTTCAGAACCATCTAGACTCTGGAAACTAGGAATAACATCAAACTTTTATCCTGGTTCTATGAACCAGATTATGTGCAAGAATGTTGCCTCTTAAAAAGTCTTAAAAGCAATAAATAGCTCTAGTCCATGCTGGAGGGATATGAAGTATACCAGATTATTAGTGGGGACTGAATTGCTCTGCATATAGGGTGAGAAGTTCAAGTTATGAGACTCAGACAAACTAAGAAGAAGCAGAGATTAGGTAGAGATAGAGAGTGGCATTAGTGAAAGAGTTTAAATTGGAGATGATGTGGGGTGAACCTGCTTTGGAGTAGATTGTCGTGAAACAGTAAATTACAACCATAGTTATCAATGGGGAGTCATTGGAGAAAATATTTAGCAACCAGGTATGCTTTGGAAGCACATATACTAAAATATATATATTTTAAACAATACTACAGCTGGATGAATTACAACAGACTATACTAAGATATGGAAAGTAGAATGTTCACACACTGCTGGTGGCAGTGTAACTTGGTACAACCATTTTGAAACCCTTGGTTGTTTCTTCTAAAGTACTTTATAAACCAGCAAATTTATTTCTAGGTGTATATTCATTAGAGACATAAACATGAAAAGTTTCCCAAGTTTGGATGTTCAAAAGGAAACACTACATTTCACAGAACATACTCATGTAAGGCATATAGTCAGATACGGATATTTATTTATTTATTATTTAATTTTTTGTACTGGGAATTGAACCCAGGGGCATTCTACTTCTGAGCCATGCCCTAATCCCAGCCTTTTTTTTTTTTTCAAACAGGGTCTCACTAGGTTGCTGAGAGTCTTGCTAAATTGCTGAGGCTGGCCATGAACCTGTGATCCTCCTGCCTCAGCCTCCCAAGTACTAGGATTTCAGGCATGCACCACGCAGCTAAGGCTTTTATTTAAAAATCAAGAATATATTTCAGCAGATGAAAGAGGGTACAAGTGAGCTCTGGGGATCTGAAATATATCTTACATGCAATCTCTCCAGAGATTATCTCATTCACACACAGTGTTTGTCCCTAGCTTGGACCACCCAATCTGTGGTAGAACTCTTGCTTTCGAGAAAGCTCAAAGGAGAAGCACTCAGCAAGCCTTTCATGTCCCTTGACCAAGTCATCAAACTAGGCTTGTCAAACCAATTAGGCCAAGTGCAAACTATCAGCGAAAAACTGACTCTGAAGATCACCAGGGGGCATTTCTTAATTTTAAGTAATATATTATATACCTCATTGTAGTTACCTTGGCCAATAGCAAAAATACAGATATAATAGTTTCCCAAGTAAAGACAGAACTTTTTCTGTCCAGCTGTAAATGCATACATTTTCTCTTTTGAAAAAGGATAAGAAGCCAGGTGAAGTGTTGCATGCCTGTAATCCCAGTACTTGGGAGACTGAGACAGAAGGATTGCAGGTTCAAAGCCAGCACTCAGTGACTTAGAGAGACCCTGTTTCAATATTTAAAATAATAAAAAGGGCTGGGAGTATCACTCAGAGGTAGAATACCATCGGTTCAATCACCAATAAAACACACACACACACACACACACACACACCAAGAATATTTAAAGCATCATATTTATAATAATCAAAAACTGAAACTAAGTCAAATACCCATCAAAAGGAAAAAAGATAAACTGTGATCTAGTTGTAGATGGAATACTTTGGAACAATGAGTAAATATGCAAAACAATCCAAATTAATACAATAAATAATGTACTACAGGAAGCTCAATTTACATAAAGTTCCAAACCCAGACAAAACCAAACTTTGTATATGAAATCAGGATAATAATTGCCTTTGGGAAAGAGGAAGAGTAATGACTGATAGTGAGCATAACAGAAACAAGACTTATGGGTTGTGTTATTTCCTGACTCATCTGATCATTAAATGGTTGTGTTCATTTTGTCCTTAGTTGTACATATTCAATTTTCAATAAAAGGAATGTTTTATTTTTTTTCATGTGTATGTATACACATGAACACACACATACCTGTATGCATACACATACTCAGAAGTTTTATATGCTTTTAGAGATTTTTCAGAAGATTCATTTAACTTAGTACTGAGTGAGCAGTGGTATCATAAGATGTATTTCTTTACATTTTGATGTTTTCTTTCATTATTATTTCTACTTTCTTGTTTTCCCTGTTTAATCCTTTGGTTATTTTGTTAGGTAGATATTGTAATTTAGGGATTTAACTTCCATGTCATTTAACTTTTTCTTTGCATATTTCATCTTTTGTATATATTTTAAAATTTATTTTGGCATAGTAGTTAACTGAGATTCATCTTCTAAATTTCCAATTTAATTCAAAGGCATAGTACATTCCTGCATAGAGTGTTAGGCAGCTACTTTAAAAAATAACAAAGATATTAGCCTATTTAGGTACCATAATATAAAGTAATATATTACATTTTTCAAATGAAAAATTGTACAATTTATATAGTCTGATTACTTTAAAATATCTCTGCATATGTATGCAGTCTGTGTGATTTTAAAAGCATGCAGCAAGTTTTCTAAAAACCTGTTTTACTGGTTGGGTGAATCTGGTTGCAAGTAACAGAAGAATTACTAGTAGTGACTTAATAAAACATTTCAGTTTTTCTAAATAACAAGATCTCCAGAAATGGAAGCTACCAAATTTCCTACAGTGGCTCAATAGTGTCATCAAACATACAACTATTCTATTGTTTTGCTCTGCTATCATCAGCAAGTTTGATTTTCATCCCATGTAATTCCTTACAGTTATGAAGTCATTATCATTATTCCAATAATTATGTCTTTAAGCAATATATTCAAAGAGAGAAAAAAGTTCCTAATTTTTCACCATTTTCACTAGACTTCAAAGTTCTATTAATAAGCTCCTTTCCTTGACATTCAATCTAAATTTGACCTTATTAGCTGTAATAGTTGTAAGAGGGTCAAATGTTCTTCTTTAAGTGAATAACAAACAAAAAGGAATTACATCAACATTTGTCTTAGTCATCTTTAGCTTTAATAATGCTTAAGAAACAGGCCAAGAAGTCAATGACCTACAGTGAGCATTTACTTCTTGCTTATGTGTTGTGTGAATTAGTTGTAGTTGTTTGACATCAGACAATGGGTGAAGTTTACATGTATTTTAGGGGTCCCTCATTTCTGGATTCAGATTGAAGGGCAGAGACTATCTGAGGCATATGATTTTTATAATGGGAAGAAGCATAAACACATGGTGCTTTTTAAAAGTTCTACTTGGAAGAGGCACACTAAAATTTCTACCCCCCCCCATTCCCTTGGGTAATATAGTCATATAGCCAAGACTAAAGGCAAATAGGGAAATACTCTCTTTCCTTACTGAAGCATAGCAAGAGTTTGGGAGAAAACAAGAATTATGAGCAAATAGTATAATATATCACAACATGGCTTTGACCAATCATGACTCATCTTCACAGACTGGGATAGGAAACAAGTTCCATGAATTTGGTGTAACAATACAAACATGAAAAAATATGAATATTATAAATTAAGTAAATAAGGAATAAAATAAGTAAAGAGGGGACTGTCTACTTGAGTAGATAATCAATAGTATCTAACACAGTTTACATCAACATTTTAGCATTACTATCATGAATAACCCTGGGCTGGAGAAGAGAAATGTAGAGACTATGTGATACAAGACTATAACTCTTTTATGTTGACATTTTACTACTTAAACAAATTAACTAAAAATATCTCTTCGCCTCTCTCCTCTCTCTCTCTCTCTCTCTCTCTCTCTCTCTCTCTCTCTCTCTCTCTCTCTCTCTCTTTCTCTTTCTCTTTCTCTTTCTCTTTCTCTTTCTCTCTCACCTCCTGGGGATGGAACCAGAGGCATTCTATCTCTGAGCTGCACTCCCTTCTTTTATTTTTTTTATTTTAAGACAGGGTCTCATTTAGTTGCTGAGAGCCTTGCTAAGTTGCTAAGGCTAGCTTCGAACCTGTGATCCTCCTGTTTTAACCTCCCAAGTACTAGGCTTGTAGGTGTGTACCACCATGCCTGGTTTAAAAGTCTTTTCTTCTTTTTAAATGTGCTTTTATTGGTGTATTATCATATCACATCATAATGTAAATCATATTGACATTGACATACATGCACACAGCACTTGGTGTAAAAGTCTTTTCTAATTGGAAAAATGTACCAAATTGGAAAAGCAACTCAAATATTAATGAAAATAAACTTTCCTTCCTCTCTTCTTTCTTTTTTTCCTTCCTTCCTTCCTTCTTTCCATACTAGGGATTAAATCCAGGGGTGTTCTACCACTGAGCTACACCCTTGGCCCTTTTTATTTTTTATTTTAGAACAAGGTCTCCCTAGGTTACCAAGGCTGACCTTGAACCAGTGATCTTTTTTTTTTTTTTTTTCAGTACTGGGGTTGGAACCCAGAGGCATTCTACCTCCGAGCTCCACCCCCAGCCCTATTTTTTTATTCTTTACTTTGAACCAGTTGCAGAGGGCCTCACTAAGTAGATGAGGCTGGCTGCAAACCTGTAATTCTCCTGTCTCAGTCTCCCAAGTACTGGGATCACAAGTGTGCACCACTACACCCGGCTGAACCTGTGATCTTCTCGCTTCAGTCTTCCAAGTACTGGAATTACAGGCACAGGCCACTAAGCCTGGCTTAGCAATGATTGATTATTGATTTCTTGACTAAACATTTTAATTCAACAATTTTGAAAGAGACAGCCTTATTTCAAGGAAACCGAAATTTATGCACTTGGGGTATTAATTTCACAATACAACCTAACAATAGTGATACATTCTGAAATATGTATTGCTAGGTGATTTCATTATTATGCAATTGCACTTATACAAACTAAGTCAATTATGAATTCACTAGGTAACATAAGTTTACCAAATGTCCTATAGGTGGTCCATCCTTGACTAAAACATTATTATGTAGAACTCAGACAATTCTGAAATGTTGGGTGAAGAACTCTCAGTTGTCTTATCACCAGAATAGCAATGCTTTTTCTCTTTTAATTCTGACCCATACACAAACCCAGGCTGTTCCCTCATGTTACTGTCACGGGCAAGTGATCCAAAGAGAGAAACATTGCTGATCTGTGAAATTGTACAATACATTATATCTGTCTTGGTATTTAAACCAGACTAAGTACCATGTTTAATTGAGTTTATGAAATGACATCTTGTTCGGGGCAAGGATCAGTATGGAAGAGAAGCTATAATGGATGATAAATTAAATGCCCAAGTTACAGCTGAATTACTATACACTCAAGTCAATTATTTCAGAACCATGTCTCAAGTGAATCACAAATTGTCCTTTTTGAGCATACTGTAGGAAATATTTTGTGTGACATTTTATGGCACTAATTTTAAAAGCCTACTATGACTTCTTCCCAACCATATATCAAAAAAAAAAAAAACTAGAAATGTTTTCGGTCTGCATTTCCTGAGGTTGTTTGTTTGTTTGTTTGCACTAAGTTAATGAATGGCTTTGAAGCTAAAATTATGGGAAATGGGAGAGTTTACCCAACTGATAATATCCAAATCTAAGGATGTAGCAACTGTAGCATATCTAAAGACACAAAACGCACCCTTTATGATTTTCTGGAAGCTCTATATGTGCAAATACAGACTTCATTGCATGTGGAAGTGCCCTACAAAGCACAATTTTCATAAAAGGAGTTTAAATTGCTACTTTAATTTGGAGACCAGACTGTGTACTCCTGGAATCTAAGACTAATGAGCCACTTTCTCAGAGAATTGCCTTTTCTAAATAAACAAAGTCTTTTGCACTGACCCAGGACTCTGAGACATAGCTGAAAGACTAATTATGCCATATTATAATGGGCACATATACAACAATACAAAAGAATATTCTATCTCCAAAGTCAGATGCTCAATCAGATGAAATCCAATTTACTCATCTGAGATACCCTCAATGTTTTCCTTTGTACCTCTAAAGAAACAGAAAGACTTTCCCTTTTAAAAATATGGAAAATCAATTATTTTTACTTTTTCTCCAATATATATTAATTTTTTTTCCAATATATTAATTTTTTTCTCCAATATATATTAAAATATTTTATAAATAATTCCACAGCTAAATGTCTCCCTTCATAATTTGATTTGAAAAATATCAGAACAAATCATCATGAGCAGAATGCTTTCAATTATAAACCTAACTAAAGAGGTAAAAGACCTCTATAAGGAAAACTACAAAAAGCTGAAAAAAGAAATCGACGAAGACCTTAGAAGATGGAAAAATCTACCATGCTCTTGGATAGGCAGAATAAATATCATCAAAATGGCCATCCTCCCAAAAGTAATCTACAAATTCAATGCAATACCCATGAAATTACCAAGGTCACTCCTCAAAGACATAAAAAAATCAGTCCTTAAATTCATTTGGAACAACAAAAACCCAGAATACACAAAGTAGTTCTTATTAATAAGAACCATGCAGGAGGTATCACAATACCTGACTTCAAACTTTACTACAAAGCCACAGTAATAAAAACAGCATGGTATTGGCACAAAAACAGACACACAGACCAATGGAGCAGAATAGAAGATTCAGAAACAGACCCACATGCTTATAGTCAACTGATTTTTGACAAAGGAGCCAAAAACATACATTGGAAAAAAAGATAGCCTCTTTAACAAATAGTGTTGGTAAAACTGGTTAACCACATGCAGGAAAATGGAAATAAACCCCACTTTCTCACCCTGCACAAGAGTCAGTTCCACGTGGATCAGAGACATGGAAGTCAGGCCAGAGACCTTGCAGCTACTTGAAGAGGGCATAGCACCAACACTTCAACACATAGGCACAGGTAAAAACTTTTCTCAACAAGACCCCAAAAGCAGAAGCAACTCAAAGGAAGATCAATACATGGGATTGCATTAAACTGAAGAGCTTTTGTGCAGCAAAGGAAACTATCAAGAACCTCAACAGAGAGCCCACAGAGTGGGAGAAAATTTTTGCCAGCTACTCTTCTGATAGAGGACTAATATCTAGGATATGCAGAGAACTCAAGAAAATCACAGCTAAGAAAACAACCCAATCAAAAAATGGGCAAAGAATCTAAATAGACACTTCACAAGAGAAAAAATACAAATGGTCCATAAATGTATGAGGAAATGTTCCACATCATTAGCAATCACAGAGATGCAAATCAAAACTACCTTGAGATTTCACCTAACTCCAATCAAAATGGCAACCATCAAGAACACAAACAACAACAAATGCTGGCGAGGGTGTGGAGAAGTGGGAACACTAATACATTGTTGGTGGGATTGCAAATTAGTGCAACCACTTTGGAAAACAGTATGGAGGATCCTCAGATGAATGGGAATGATCCTACCGTATGATCCAGCAATACCTCTTCTGGGTATCTACCCAAAAGAACGGAAACCAAACTATCAGACCAACGCATGTGTATCTATGTTTATAGCTGCATAGTTTACAATTGCCAAACTATGGAACCAGCCAAGATGTCCATCAACAGATGAATGGATTACAAAACTATGGGATATGTACACAGTGGAATTTTACTCAGCCATAAAGTAGAACAAAATCATGTTATTTGCAAGAAAATGGATGGAACTGGAAAACATTATGTTAAGTGAGATTAGTCAGTCACAAAATGTTAAAAATTGAATGCTCTCCCTAATATGTGGAAGCTAGGGAGAAAATGGGACAAAAGAGGGACTCCAGATGAAGAAGGAGAAACCTTAGGTGAGCAAAGAATTTGACTTACAGAAGATGATAGGGGCAGGGGGGGGACACCCTGATGCACATGATGTACTTTGATGAAAATATCAAAGTCAATCACTAAAACGAATCTGAAAAGGAGAGAGGGTGAGGGAGTGGGGCAGGAATTGGAGAAGGGTTAAATGAGAAATGTGTGCATGGATGTCTTTACATATACTAGCTTGTACCTAACAAAGATGTGTGATTACAATGCACCAAATAAGGGAAAGATGAAAAAAAAAGATTTTTTAAAGTTACACCAGGAGATTTTTGATCTACGTAATGGGGAGCCCATTTCTATTAAAGTGGCAGAAACAGCTAAGACATTTGTAATCGGCTTCAATCCTTGGTGCCTACGTGGCCCTTGTTTAACCTCCTTGCTGGGAGGAGTAATCGGATTAGCAGCAATAGTCATTCTAGGCTTATGCATTCTACCAATCATTGTACGCCTTGTGATCAATGCCTATGTTAGTATACAAGCAGATTTACATGGAATAAAAATGCAAGCACTGCCTCGCACAGGGCCTGGTGGTCAATGACAGGTTCGATTTTCTCAGGGCAGTATCAACCTAAGACAGGGCTCGTTGAATGACTCATTGAGACCCCATGATGGGTAAGATTAAACACCTGGTAGGAAATGACCTAACACAGGAACAGTCTTCATGCATTTTAAAATAAAAACGGGGGAGTTGTGGGGCCCTCTCCCCCCTGGCAGTTGCTATCTGCATATATGAGTAATTATACTGACTCTTCTGCTATGGCTACATTGGTGTCTCAAAGTCTGGAGATTGCATCTAGGATGCGTAGATGAAAGACCCTCCTGCTTCTAGAAAGTAAATATATGACCCTACAGGAATACAGTTTTATGACTCTAGAAAGTTTGCTTATCAGGCTGTGTTAAGAACGTGGGCTATACAGGTAAAACGAAGAAGTGGTGCTATTTGTGATATGACAATGATTGATATGTCATAACTGTCTATGTAACCCTGTTGTACTCAAGAAACGTATAAAAATCCGTGCTGAAAAATTTAAAAAAATGCTTTCAATTAATATATAATTAATTAAATGTGCAAATGCAGAATACATTTGGACATGAAATTAGATGATTGATTATATAGGAAATCTAATTTTACACCTAAATTGCCAGCCAAACCTCTGGTCTTGAGCTGCTGACACACCACAAGTGACTAAAATTTTGGAGGACCTTATCTCTGGAGAAAGTGCCGCCAGTGGCTTAATATGTCCTGTAGTAATTCTATGATTACATCATAGCATCTGTCTTTAGGTAGTAGTCTGAGGAAACATATGTGGAGGTGCTGTCTTCTATTTTTCTTATTTTTCAACTAGCATTTACTTTGATTTTAAATAAGTACTACATATCTTGGTAAAGTGTTTTATCCCTTTGACCTTACTATTTTCTATTCAGTCTTTAAAAAAAAGTTGATCATCAACATGTTAAACTTATGTGAAAAGGTACTAGACTTGAATATTTTATTTATGAATTACCTATTTTTTCAATGCAAATTGTCTGTAAGTTATATCTACAAATACCTGAAATCTATGCTTTGCTGTCAATGTTTATGGGTTAGGTACATCCTCAAATTTGCCAAGATATTTTAATATTATTGCCTCAGAGGTGAAAGGGGTGATTTGGGATGTTAGAAAATGATATGTCTCAATGTTGCTCTAAAAAAATGAAGAGATTCCTATCACATAATGAAAAAAAAATTTATATGTCCAGATATTAGCTATAACCAATATTATCTAAATATGACATTTTAAAAATTTCCCTCAGTTTTTGTAATTTTTGTAAAATGTTTTTAAAGATTCTAAAACATAGGTGATTAAAGAATGAACAAAAAATTAATGAGTGTGAGAAGCATTCATTGAATTTCTGCTATGTGCATGGTATTCATACATATTAGCAGTTAATCTATCAGCTCTCAGCTCTAAGCCAATCCTGCTCTATCTTTTTCTACAATACTAGTTTGGAAACCCACCATCTGTCTTTCTTTGCAGCATATCATTTCACAGGGCATGGTAGGACAGTCCTTTGGATTAGATCTCTCCCTAGCCTAAAATATAGCCATTAGCATTTCAGCCCTTGAGTTAAACATTTTCCTCTTCAGATAACTTCTTTGAAATTACAAATGTCCATCAGAGACATGAGCAGTCACCTTTTGGGTTGTTGAAGCTTTAGCATTAGTGGGTTTGCCTTATAACTTTCTTTACGAATAGTGGATATTCTGCTACAAAGGAAGAATAGTGAACCAGAGTAGATAGGGAAAAGTACAATGAAAGGAGATAGATGGCTGCCTTTAGACATTTTCTGTTGATAATAACAAAGTACTACAGATTCAGTAAGTTATGAAGGAAAGATTTTTATTTTGGGTCATTTTTATTTGATTCATTCCAAGGTTGTGGAGCCACAGTTGGTGACAGCCTTCTTGTTTACAGAGTCTCAGGCAGCACAGGGAATCACATGGGGAAAAAAAGGGAGTAAAAAAGATACCTGGCTAAGCTGGATTTTGTAGCTGACCTTTTCTTAAGACAACCTGTTAACCAATTAATCCATTAATTGCATAAGGGATTCATTCACTCATGAGAGTGGAGCCCTAATCACCTCTTAAAGTTCCTACCTGGTTCTTAACTCTTAATATCTCAAAACAGGGGTTAGATTTCAACTTGAGTTTCAGAGTGACAAACTATACTTAAACCATTTCAATGATATTAGTATTTACTGTCTCGTAATCATATCTTGTTTTGTTCCTAGAATCATTGAAGAATAGCTCAATTTCTCTGTGCTTGTGCTATTACTGATCCAGAAGTGGTCTGACTTTAGGAAACTGACTATAGAAAGAAGAGTATCAAGAAAAAATAAACAAAGCACTTCATTATTAACAATCTTCATGTAGGAAGCCCAAAACCAATGTTCCCAAATTTAGAACTACTTGGGAAATTAAAAAAAATATATTGATACCTGCATCCCATGCTCAAAGATGGCTTTGAATTTGAATATGGTGTCAGAAATGGGTAGAGGCCTTGAGTAAGAGAGAACTGGGTCTCACCTTGAAAATTTCTGTAGATTCAACCAACTGTGGACTAAAAATATTTTTTTAAATTACGACATCTGTAGTGAACATGTGAAGACTTATTTCTTATTCTTATTCCATAAATCCTATAGTATAACAACTATTTATTTAGAATTTACATTGTACTAGGTTTTATAAGTGATATATGATTTAAAGTCTATGGGGGTGTGCATAGGCCATATACAGATACTATGCCATTTTACATTAGAGATTTGATCACTTGCAGATTTTGATATTTGTCAAGGAACCTGGAACCAACCTCCCACAGATAACCAGGGATGTCTGCATATTTTTTTCCAAACATATTCCATATGACTTTCCAGATTTTATTCTATGAATCTGGTTATGTTCAAGTTGTCCAAATTGCCTGACAGAACCATGAAAGTGATACAAAACATCTGATAGACTCTAAGGAAAACTCAAAGTGCAACAAACATATTATTAGGAATAATAATAGTGATGCTAGGGTGTACTTTGGAGAGATAGAACTTAGTAAATATATAAATTCTGGCATATTTAGCAAGGGTAAATACTTAATAAAGTAATTCTAAGTCTTTAAATTTACATCATTATAAAATATTGATAAGTATTTAGATATGAGAAGAAATTAGACTCAAAGCATCCATGGGTATCCAATATATCTGTACAGTATAATCAAGGTCAGTATAATTTCTCATAGGCTCTTTTGCTGGCCTAGCCAATATGCTGAGGCCAATTTACCATAGAGATTTTCTAAATTGGCAAAATTAATTTCTAGACCAATTAAACAGCTTAAGACACCAAATATTTTCCTTTAATTGAAAAAATGAGAGCAAAAATCTATTTGCATGAATAAGAAAAATAAATGACAAAGTAACTATTTTTTCTAGTCATGAGGAACCAGGAATTTTATGGTTGATTTAGGATGGCAGTGGTCTCCATACCCTGGCACTTCATGTTGTGGCAGGTTTATCTTTGAAAGGAGCCACATGTGGATAAGAATGATTTTCTTTGTGCCCAGAGCCCCTGGTAAAAGAGAAAACAAAATGTAAGAATTTCTGAGCTACTGAATGGATCAGGATGCTGTTGGAAGTACAGTCTGGTGGGTCTGAAAAGGATAAGGAAGAAGAATTGAGATGCCTACCAGAGAGAAATAGAAAAGGGAAGCTATCAAGCTGTCCTGGTTGAGAAGTCCCACAGCCCTATTTTTAACATAAAATCTCCTAAGAGGTTTGCAGATGTATGCATACATACATTTATCATTTTACTACACAAAGTGGTGAAAAGTTTTAAGTTTACTATGGTAAAGATGAAAAGATGGAGGTCTTCTTTTATTTTCTTCTAGATATACATTCAATTGTATCAGTATTGTATTATATTTTTCATCATTTTCTTGTGTAACTGAAATACCTCATAGATGATTATCTCATATAGAGATAATTTATTGATTTTCTGTCCTGTTCTAGGGATATACTTGTCCTATTATATATGTATATATATGGAAAAGTGACTAAGGGCATATTATTGGAAAAGGATTCAGGAAAACTATAAAATATTTAGGAATAGATTTAACATGAATAGCACAGATTGGTATGATTCTCATATATATATGTATACATATACATATACATACATATACATATATAACAATGATATATCATTTATATAACATATATATAAAACATCAAATTAATCATTCATATTAATATTTGTTAAGTTATCATGGTCCTTTTCTTGGCTATTAGTTGATAATAGTAATTATTTTAATATAAATTCGAAGATCATCTCCATTTAAAAATGAATTGCTAACTTGTTACTTGGAATTGTATTAAACTTATACATTAATTCAGGCAATGATCTGTATTATGAAATTGTTTTCTCATTTTTCTGTATTCCTTTCACATTTTGTTTAAGTTTTGTTTTATCATCTATCATTATAATTTTATAATTTTCTTTCTATAGTCCAGTAAACTCAATAACACATCAGAATTATTTCCAAGCTCTAAAAATGCTGTTGCCTGGGGTTCACACTCAGGAATTCTAATTTATTTTGTCTGAGGTACAGCCTGGACATTAGGATTTTTCAAGCTCCTCAAGATAAGTTTCAGGCATAGCCACAGTTGAGAATTATACAAATTTGTGCTATGTATGTTAAATCCATGCCTAAGTATTTTATAGTTTTCCTGAATCCTTTCCCAATAATATGCCCTTAGTCACTTTCTACTCTTTTCCATTGCCTTTTTGCTCTACACAAATTTCCAATTTAATTGGCAGTGGGTATTCATTTACTCTAGATTTTCAAATGCATTTCTGTAGATTCCATATTCTCGCGTGTGTGTGTGTGTGCAGGCACACACTAGTGTGTAGTTGGGTTACACTTGTATCTGTTTAGGTAATGCCTTTTTGTTTAAGGTATTATTTCTCTCTAGAGATTTTATCTCGCTGAATATATTCTTAGTGCTCTGCACTATCTTCCTCTTTCACTGCTATTCCTACTTTAGACATCTCAGTGAGACCCATTTCTAATTGTTGGAATGACAGAAAATGGCACAAGGCAAAGAAGTTTGTCCCTGTAGGCTTGCTTTGTCAGTTCCCTGCCAAGGTACCAGAAGAAAGCCTCTTGGATCCTTGGATGTCAAATACTCCACTTGCTGCAAATGCATTCTATTTTCCACTTACCCATTTGTTTTCTTTACTACTTAGGGATCAGGAACTCTAACACCTGGAAGGAGACACCTATTGTTGTTCTCCTAGATGTTCCTTCAGATGTTTGGAAGTCACCCTCTTGCCTGAAGATAATACTTCCATGAGTATTCTACCCTCAGCTATGATACGGTTCTCTTGTCCTTTGGTTCCTCGCCCACCCACAGGAGGCAAATCTCTATACTTATGCTTTCTGTTGAACCCTGGATGAAGCACACTTTTTCCCTGTTTCTCTTCAATCCCAGAAGCCACTTGGCTCAACTGAGCCAGATCCTGCAAGCTGGCATGAGGTAGGCACAGCTGCATTTAGATTCCATGCTCTACAGTGGTAGAAGAAGAAATCTCTTATCCCATGCCATACCTCACTGAGTATCTCCACTTGCCTAACTTGGATCAGCTTCATCCTTCCCTGATCTGTCTTGTTTGAACTCACATACCAAAGACATTCTTCTCAAGTTTCTGGGTGTCTCTAGTTGACTTCTCACAGTTTTTGTCCTCAGTTGAGCAGGTGTAATATTGTTGTATAAGGAAAGAAAAAAAAGATGTGTTCATGCATGCAAGAAATACATATTATAAAAAATGTTGTTGCATAGAATAGGTGCATCTTCTATTTTTCAGAAATTATCTGTAGCTACCCTGCATAAAATTTGATTCCTTAACATCTTTTTCAGTGTTCATGACAAGTCAATGTCTCCTTTCAGGAAGAATGTTCTGTATGCCTTCTAAATATCAAGGGAAATCATGAGTTTAATTGGAGATTCTGACAAAAATAACTACTATGCTGCCATTAATTATCTTGTTAGTATATGATCTTGGTAGTATATGAGGGTGAGACAGTAATATATAAATTGTATTTTTTGTGTTTGTGTGCTTTCTTTTCTGATAGTAGATTTTTTGATGGAAATTGAACACCCCACGTCAGCTATTGCCAAAAATCAGGGTAAAAAATAGGATGAGAGATAGGTGCAAAATAACTACTTTTCTTTTCTTAATATTTCTGCTCTAGCTTTCAGATAAGTTGATTTTTACTTCTTTTCCAGCTCAGATAATATAAGGAAACTATTTGAGTCTTATTATCTCTCCACAGTAAAATGCCACTTATTTTGTGAGACCTGTGTTTATATGTGTGCAAAATTTGTGGTTTCATTGTTAGGGGAAAAGTAACAAGGCTTCAGAAAAGAAAATAGGTGTCACTTAGGGTTTTGAATGTACCTTTTTGATAGTTTTCTTTGCTGCACAGAAGCTCTTCAGTTCAATGCAATCTCATGTATTGATCTTCCTTTGAATTTCTTGTGTCTTTGGGGTCTGGTTGAGAAAATTTTTATCTGTGCCTGTGTGTTGAAGTGTTGGACTTATGCCCTCTTCAAGTAGCTGCAAGGTCCTGGATTGATTTACAGGTCTTTGATCCATCTTCAGTTGACTCTTCAGCAGAGTGAGAAAGGGGTTTATTTCCATTTTTCTGCATATGGTTAACTAGTTTTATCAACATCATTTGTTGAAGAGACTATCTTTTTTTCAGTGTACGTTTTTGGCCACGTTGTCTGAAATCAATTGGCTGTAAGTCTTTCTGGGTCTTCTCTTCTGCTCTCTTAATCTATGTGTTTGCTTTTCTGCCAATGCCATGCTGTTTTTATTACTATGGCTTTGTAGTATAGTTTAAAATCAGGTATTGTGATGCCTCCTGATGGTTCTTGTTGCTGAGAGTTACTTTGGCTATTCTTGGTTTTTTATTGTTCCAAATGAATTTAAGGACTTATTTTTCTATATCTGTGAGGAATGACCTTGGTAATTTAATGGATATTGCATTGAATCTGTAAATCATTTTTGGAAGAATGGGTATTTTGATGATATTTACTCTGCCTATCCAAGAGCATGGGAGATCTTTCCATTTTCTAAGATCTTCAGCTTCTTTTTTCAATGTTTTATGATTTTCCTTGTAGAGGTCTTTTACCTCCTTGACTTTTCAGCAATTCCATGTATTGATCTTCCTTTGAATTTCTTGTGCCTTTGGGGTCTTGTTGAGAAAGTTTTTCACTCGTGCCTGTGTGTTGAAGTGTTGGACCTATGCCCTCTTCAAATAGCTGCAAGGTCTCTGGGCTGATTTACAGGTCTTTGATCCATCTTCAGTTGACTCTTCTGCAAGGTGAGAAAGGGATTTATTTCTATTTTTCTGCATATGGTTAACCAGTTTTACGAACACCATTTGTTGAAGAGGCTGTGTTTATTCCTAAGTATTTTATTTTGGGGGGGGGGTGTTGTGAGTTGAAGTATTTTCTGCATTTCTTCTACAGCGGATTTATGGTTGACATACAGAAAAACTTCAGAATTTTTAAGATTGATTTTGTATTCAGCAATACCACTTTCTATGTTTATAGCCACATAATTCACAATTGCCAAACTATGGAAGCAGCCAAACGTCCATCAACAGATGAATGGATTACAAAACTATGAGATATGTACACAATGGAATTTTACTCAGTCATAAACAAGAACAAAATCATGTCATTTTTAGGAAAATGGATGGAACTGGAAAACATCAGGCTAAATGCAGTTTAGTCAGTCACAAAAAGTAAAAAAATCATATGCTCTCCCTAATATGCGGAAGCTAGGGAGAAAGTGGGTCATAGGAGGGACTCCACATGAAGAAAGAGAAACTTTAGATGAGCAAAGAATGAGACCTATCTGAAGGTGATGGGAGGGGGGGAGAGGGAAGCACCCTAATGCACATGATGTACATTCACAAACATATCAAAGTCAATCACTAAGCTAAACATGAGAAGGAGGGAGCAAGGAGGGAATGGGATAGGAATTAGGGAAGGGTTAAATGAGAAATGTGTGCATGTATGCCTCTACCAGCGTGTACCTAATTAAGATGTATGATTACAATGCACAAGTTAAAAAAAAAAAAAAAAAAGAAAAGGTAGCTTTTTACCCTTTGCTCCGTCAAAAGCCCAACATAGCATGCACTTATACTTCTAGCCCACATTGCAAGGCATTTGAGGAAAAACACCATGTCATAGCTTTTCTGCCCAAGTTTTGATGGATAAGTCAGCTTTGCCTTTTAGAATCACCTCTCATTATTCACACATTTGACTTGGAAGAAGTGTTTTCCAACAGGCTACAATAAAGAAACCTGTTCTCTGGGAATTTTCAGACCTTCGATGCCGGGGTCCAGCCCTCGTGGCAACGGGGTCAGGGGTTCCTCGACAGGTGTGGAATGAGACAAGGTCTCGAGAATATGCTCACACCCAATGCAGTGTTGAAGCACATCTGTTTTGTTTTATTTTTTGTCAGTCGCAGTTTTATACTTTTTTTTTTTTACAATGAGGCATATAGAATAGGAATTTTAACAGACTTGTTTTTCCAAAAGTTATCCTCAACCAGTTAAGGTTACAACACATATATGAAAATTCTTTTCCACTAGTTAAAATCTTTACAATTTTGTTTTGCCCCTTTAAGCAATGTTCTATCTTATCTTAGGTAGTTAGTGGGTTCCGGGGAGACAAGGCAGTGGGGAGACCAGGCAGTAGCGATTTAGATAAACTTGCAAAGCCTGTTTCTAGACTAATGCCTGTTGTCTTGAGGCACCGCTTTTTTTCAGCTAAGAGATCGGAATCTGTCAGACCACATGTTTCTAAGAAGTTTTCCTTTATAATTAATATGAAAGTAAAACCCAAAGCACCCCAAATTTCCAGAATATAATAATGCAAAGTGGGATATGCCACACATTCCTTCTTTTCGAATCGTCTGCCTTGCAGGACTCCAGCGGACTGAGCATTGCTCAAGATCCAGATATTAAGGTGCTGTGGCACTTCATAGATGCATTTAATGCTTGCAATTGCTTTATGGAGTCTTATTTTTATTTTCTATATATTAGGACATTAAGGAGAAAATAGGTAACTCACCGATGATCACAAATTCCAACAAATTGTAGAATTATCTACATTGTTAAGCTGGGTAATAATTGTTTTTAAGAAGCCTTATTTCCAGTGTAATTTAACATTGGTGATTGCCTTGTATATAGATAGTATATATCATGGGTTAACCTCAGGACTACTATATTCCTTACTTTTACATCTTATAATTTTACATTTTCTCTGTGATTAAATTCCTTTTACAAGAAGATCTGCATACATGATAGTGTTTTGACAATAAAAACTAGTTTGATGGTCAAATAGTTAAAATATTGATTTCATGAAACCTTGTAATAATATCAACTTCAAAATGAATTATCACTAGTAATAAATCTTCTGCTTAGCTATAAAAAATGAAAAGTAGCTGGGCACAGTGGTGCATACCTTGTAATCCCAGTACTTGGGAGGATGAAACAGGAGGATGACAGGTTTGAGGCCAGCCTGAGCAATTTAACAAGACTCTCAGCAACTTAGTGTAACACTCTTTTAAATAAAATGAAATAGGTCTGGGGTTATAACTTACAGGTAGAAAGCCCCTGAATTCAATCCTAGTACTATCAAGCCCAGATCTAGAGTTTAATGAAGATTTTGACATGTATAATTGTCTTAGTAACAAGATACCATAGACTGAGTGACTATATTTTCTACAGTCCTGGAGGCTGAAAATTATGAGATCAGGTTGTTGGTTGATTCAGTATCTGATGAGAGCCCATATCCTGGTTTTCAGACAGCCGTCTTCTCATTGCATCTTTACATAGTGGGGAGAGAAGTCATCTCTCTCTTATCTCTTCTTATAGGGGTATTATCTCTGTCCACAAGAGCCCCATACTCATGACCTAATCACTCCCCCAAAGCTCTACCTCCCCCACAATCACCTTGGTGGTTAGGCTTCAGTGTGTAGACCTGGGATTGAGGACACGCACATCCCATCCACAGCAATAGTGAAGACTGAGGGCACGCCATGTGGATACCCTGAGTTCCTTCTTCTGTTGCTGTGACCTCCTGCCTGCTGCTTTGTGCTTACTGCAGAAGTCTGCTCCTGGGATGAGACTCTCGCTGAGGATCTGTGCAGAGAGCTGGCATGTTGGGGAGCTGGAGTCAAATGGCAATGATTGGCAGTTTCAAGTCTGTGAGCAAGCAGGTTCCCTGGCCTCAGGCAGGCTGAGGCTGAAGCTGGACTCTGCCTACCCTCCCAAGTTAGTTCGGCCTACCTCTCTTCTGCTTCCTCCTCTCCTTCTCCACTTTCCTCTAAGATCATCTTCTTAACCAGTCACGTCCACCTAACTCTTCATCTCAGGAGCTGCTTGAGAACATGGCTTTAGACAACATATACACAAAGAGCTTTATAAGGAAGTAATTTTTGTACTCAAAACATAAGAACTCTTCATTGTACAGACTCTGAACAGATTTCATCTGAAACCAGGAGCAGTCCAATACTCTGAAGGTTGCCCTCAGAAGTAGTTTGGTAGGATTTGGAGGAAATGACTAGGATAGTCTGGAAAGTTAAATCGATGAAAGTGGATTTATTACCTGCTCACAGGTCCCTGAGGTCCAAGGAAGTAAGTACATTGAGTGGGTAACAAGGGGCAAGCCCAAAAGGTGAGGGAAGTTGGAAATTGTTTAATGTCTAAACTTGGAATATAATATTAAAACTATCTCTTACAGGTTTTTATAGAGTCTTAAATTAAATTATAGGCCTTTATTGAATTTAAGATTCAGATTTATCCAGGAGAACTGAGGTAAAGGAGCAGAGGCGAGAAGAACTGGGTAGGAGGCAAGGATAGCAGGAAGATTTCTGGAAAAAAAATTGGAAACACTGGAAAAATATACACGTGACTAACTTAGAAGAAATGGAGATCAATTTGCTTTTTGGTTTCCTATGATTTTCTCTGTTTTTTATAATTGCATGCATTAATCTTATAAAAAGTAAATTAAAACTTGTTTACTTCATTACATTATATTTCTAATACATTTAAAAATAAAAACCAAAGTTCTATTGTTTAGAAATTATTAACAATTATCAACATTCATACCAGGGAATATTGTGCAATCATTAAAAAGCAATATCCATGAAGTGTTTTGTATGTCAAAAGATATCATGAGGAAACAAAGGCAGGATGTAAAACTATGTATATTATTTGATACTCTCTCTACTGAAATGTGTAGAAAACATACAAAAAGAATTATACTGTTAAAACTATCATATGAGTTAACTTGTTATACATATCTCATAAATACTATATACTGAATTTTTACAGTCAGACAAAAATAAATGTAATAACATTTGGAGGTTTGTGCTTAAAGACTCCTAGGTCTGAGGTACTAACATCCTGAGATTTCTGTTTTAGCATGCCCAGGAATGTTTAGACCTATCTAAAACATTCAAGCCACTTTATGCTTTTAGCTAGATCACATTTTTTCTCCGCTCGACTTCCCCATTTTCTTTAAGCATCTATCTTCCTTTGAATGTCTGCCACTTCTTTGTCTCAGAAAAGCTTAAATTTGTTTCCAGCAGTTTTCCTCACATTCACATGAAAAATACACATCTGCTCTGCTGCTGTGTGTGTATGTTTCTTTTTTCCTCATATCTCACTGAGTCTATGCTAGCATTTTTCTGATGATTTATGAAAAAGTAAATATAGTTTTCCAGGGCTATTCACCCCAAGTGAATTTCTAATGATCTCAAATGTGAGAGTGTGTATGACAATGGCGTGTTGGTAGAAAGCCAGCTGCTCTTTTCATCTGAGCAATAGTTTGATATTATTCAACTCACTAAGTGAGCTTGTTTGTTTCAACAGCTGTTGACTTCATCTCCCTCTCAATGGATAAAAGGAAAGAGATGAAAAGAAAAGCTTCCCTCCACCTCCCCTGCCTGCCTACCTTTCAGAAGGGCTCTTTACTAGGTAGTAGAACTCTTATCCATTATTAGAATCAGGGACATTTGGAGCTGGGAAGAATCTAATAGATTATAATTGCCAACCACCCTCTTTGTAAAGTAGTTTTACATTGCATACATTATGGTAAGTATCACTAACCACTTTCCATCAGATAAGAAAATGGAAGCTCAAATCTGTTAAGTAGCTGGTCATGGATTTCTTAGAATAAAAATTTGAGTCTCTCTTTTATCTCGCAGATGGAACTGTAAGGACTAACAAAATTTATTTGACTTAAGGTCTAAAACTGAATAAAAGCCATAAAACTCTTACTTGGCTTCTATGCTTTCTTTCGTATGCTCAGCTGCAACTTTCAAGCGAGGGAACCTTGCCCTCCAGCAAGAGGATATTGCCCCTTCTGCAGCCTACTGGACTCTGTGCACTTGCAGGAACCAGTTTCTCAAGGGCTTCTGTTCAAGTCTCCAGATTCCAAGTCTCAAGGTCCAGCCCTTCTTTCCCTAGGTCCTGGCTACTGCAGGACAGATTTGCTGGATGTAAATGTAGGCTGTCTTTAGGAGCACTGCTCCTACAGTTGTTCCTGGGCCTGGTCTTCAGGCTGGTCCTTTTAACTATGCCCCTGAACTGTACCCAATGTGCACCCACTCCCACTTTCCAGTTCTTGCCAGTATACCTCATAAGTTGTCATAATATATAGTCTAAGAGATACTTAGCCAACACCAATCACACTTACTGAATTGCTTAGACAAGTTAACATCAGCTTTGCTGCAGCTGGGCAATTGTCTCTCCTATGTTTGACTTTTCAGCCAGGGTGTAGTGTTGGGATGTGGCTTACAGTTTTCAGTATGTTGGTTGATCACCTGTATCTTATTACAAAAGATTTGTGATCACTGAAGGGAAGATTTCAGGGCTGAGTCAGCAAATGTCTGAAGGGAGTGACTTCCAGATTTGTGCCTGGGATTTCTCCAACCCACTGAAATAATGCCGGTAATGTGTTTTGGGCAGGTGGACATATAACATCCCCCAAATTAAGTCTAATGTGCTCTAAACTGTAATGCTGAGGGAGGCCAGCATGTTGCTTGCTCGCACAGGGTGAGGGCGCCCTCTCGTGGCCACAGGTCCCACGGGCTCCGTACCAGCAGGATAGCTGAAGGTTGAGGAGACAGGGCTCCTCTAGGTGGAAACTGCTTATTATGCCAAAGTGGGGATCTTTTCTCTGTTCTTCAGATTTCAGCTGTCAGAGAAACTAACTTTAAATTTTAACTTAAGCAAGATTGTGTTTTTTATAGAATATTTTTACTTGGAACACAGATTTCATTCTACTCTGACAAGGAAGCACTGGAAGAGACTAGGAAATGTTTGCATGTTTGCTTTAGAGTATTTTCCTGGGACTTCAACTGGACCCTCACTCACTTCATGACCAGCAGAGCGCTGAGTTCATGCTCTGCAGGAGCCAAGCTTGCTCCTTCTAATGTGAGCTCCTTGTTCTCAGAATCAGAGCCCTGGAGTTTGAAGTCTCAATATTGGTCAAGTCCTATCTATGCAGAAGTGCTTTGATGCAGCTGGGCAATTGGTAGGATAGATATCTTCTGCATAGATAGGACTTTTCCTCTTACATAGAACTTTTCTCTAGGCTCTCTATGTTTCTAAGTTATTTTACAATTTATTTAAGTTGCATAGTAATAAAGATATTGGAATATGAGGAAAATTAAACTACCACACTCTTACCACCTCCTGCCACTATTATAATTGTAATTATGCTGGGTATGGTGGTGCTCGCCTGTAATCTCAGTACTTGGGAGGCTGAGACAGGAGGATCACGGGTTTGAGGTCAGCCTCAGCAATTTAGAGACACTGTTACAAAAGAAAAAATAAAAAAGGCTGGGATTATAGTTCAGTGCTGTAGAACACCCTTGAGTTCAATCCCCAGGACCACACACACACACACACACACACACACACACACACACACACACATTATAATTACTTCTTTTTCTCCTTTTATATGTATAGTTCCACTAGATATATATGTATATAATATATAATTTATCCTCTGTGCTCACTTTTGTTATTGTTTCATTTTTATTTATTTTATATTATACTACATACCATAACATGTAGTATAGGGTATTTTATTATATTCTTAACTTCTTTTTTGTAATGTTGATCAATGATTACCTGAGTGAATTACATTTAGAGAATGGGATACAGCAATGAAAAGCTTAAAAACAAGAGATCTGGATTAAAGTGGATCTGACTTGTGTTCTTGAGTTTATTGTGATCCCTGAGCACCTTTTGCTAAACATACACCACAATGAGGAAACAGAGAATGTCATGCCTGCAAGATTTCAGACTCTGCTATCTTGTAGAGAACATTCTTAAAGACCAGCTCCAGCTCTGCTTCTCATCGTCCCAGTGAGTTATTTAGCTGTTCATGGTCTAGAATTAGCGCTGCCTCCAGCTGCTCAGGCATCCTCCTGGTGAGATGTTTTTTCTTCAGGATACACAACTGTCTTCAGTCTTATTCCATTATGAGTTTGTTTACAGTTAGCCAAGCATATGTACAATTCATGCTATGGATGTCAAGGTCTAG
This sequence comes from Graphiurus murinus, assembly GCA_004027655.1. Classification (NCBI taxonomy): domain Eukaryota; kingdom Metazoa; phylum Chordata; class Mammalia; order Rodentia; family Gliridae; genus Graphiurus; species Graphiurus murinus. Next base: position 31,446 of record PVLC010017726.1, read on the forward strand.
TTTTGGCAACCAGGCAGCCCTTTGGGGAAGCAGAGGGCAGTCAGATTTCAAGGCCCAAGGGCAATGCTCTCCAGAGTGGGCTGGTCCTGACACTATAGGGCAAAGGCTGGGATGCTCTGCATCTGGTCTCTTACAACACAGAAACCATTGTGTCCATGCATCTTCACAAGAGAGCCTCCCAAGTTCTATGAAATGCTCACATCATACATAAAAAAGCAAAGACTGATCACCTTGAACAAAATGGGCCAGGGATTCAGATTAGCAGCAGTAATTCTGGAAACTTCTTGATTAAGTGGCAACCATATCATCAGCCAAAATACTGGAAGTTTGGACTTGAGGCTTCAGAAGTACGGGACCCACTGTACTGCATTCCTTTAATTTTATATTGCCTCAGATGCCATTTTGAATATAAGCTGGGTTTTCTTCTATGAGAAGCAGCACTGAGTCACTTTGACAGTTTTCCAGTTCTCTACCTCCTCCCAGTTCCTCAGTGTGGTGTGTCCAGGTATAGCCTTATACACCGCCTTCTGGTGACCCGTGTGTCTATGAAACAGTCAGATCAGTCCCCTGGCCCCACCTCACTGCTCCCGTGCTCCACCTGAACTATACAGATTTGGAGCCTTGAGCATCCACCTCTCAGTCACAGCCTGGCCCCTGTGACTTACTCCGGCTTGCTCTAAACTCACCTAGTTCTCCAGGCCCCAGAGAGGCTTCACCCACAGGTCCCTTGCTCTCTCTCCCTCTCTCCAGCCCTGATGAGTGCTGGGGTCCCACCATTCCCATCGACCCCATGGAGTACCGCCTCTTCTCTCTGGGATCTTTAAGTAGTGTTCTTCTTCTGCTATTCCTAGTGTTTCCTCATGCTGCCTCCTCTGTCTCACCTGACCACTCACTGGAACCCAACTTCTTCTCTACTGGAGCTCTCCTACACAGTGGCCATCTTGGGAGAAATAAACTGGACACAGCTCAGTGGACAAGAGTTACAAGGGCGTCTGCCAGTATAAACACATCTCCTGGGACAGAGGCAGGTCAGGTTGTTCATTAGCGTGAAGAAGTATCCCACGAAAGGTGTATTGTAAATACCCACAACCAGAGCGCCTGGAGTCCATCAGGCCAGGGCCCTCTGTAGAAAGAGCTCCAGCCCAAATTAAAAAGCAATCCAAATCCAGAGCCCACTGCCACGCTCTCATTCCATTTTCCCATTAGTCGCACACCTGCCCTTCCTCACCTCCTCCCCAGGAGCTTGGACCTGAGGCTCACCTCTGCTGTAGGAGGAGAGGAGCTGGGGAGATGAGCGGGACCATTTGCTTCTCATATTTCATCTTCATTTGCAAGAGCATTCAACTTTACATCATTCTCTCTAGTATTTAATTTTTTAGTAAAAAATAAAAAAGATCCCCTTCTTTTCAATTTTGCTCCTGAAATTTTGTGAACAATTTGATTGCTATTCCTCTGTCACATTGGAATTCTCTTAAAATATACTCGCACATTGTCATGGATCTGGCAGACAAATACTAATGCGTGTTGTAAAAATATGCCTGTGGGTATTTAATGCCAGAGATAATTATTTTATTCATTCCAGCTTCAGTCTGCAGCACGGGTTCTCTTCTCAGAGTGCGTGTACGAAAATGATTATGTCCAGTATGGCCAAAAGCATTCTCTTCCTTTCTTCTCATTCCTGGAGAATATTACATTTTTTCCTCCCTCCAGAATTTTGTAATTACTGTGGTGGGGGTGGTAGTCCTAAATGAGGCTAAATTTGTCAAGTGCAAAACTCTCAAAACTTTGCAGATAAAGTTGCTACGAAAACATTTTTTTTT
>PVLC010017727.1:0-33222 GCA_004027655.1 Graphiurus murinus
AAAAAAAAAAAAAAAAAAAAAAAAAAAAAAAAAAAAAAAAAAAAAAAAAAAAAAAAAGAAATAAATTAGTCTATCGGTTGCATTGCAATCCCATTTGCCTTTCTAGAGATTGGCTTAGATACAGGCATATGATACAATTCTGGCTGATAAAACCTGATGGAGGATTTGCTGAGAGGCCTTGTGCAAAGACACCCTCCCCACTTATATGAAAAGAAACTCACAGAAATACTTTCAGTCTAGATGCATTTGTGCCAGATATGATACTAGGATCTTATGACCACGTGGGGACTTGGGATGCAAGAGCCGAACAATGGAGATCACCTGAATCTTTGACACCATCTGAGTTACTGGTTTGACCAAACTTTGCTTTATTTCCAGGATTCTTGTCATTTGATTGAAAGAATTGTTCTTATTGTTCAAGGCAGTTGGGTTGTATTTTAATTTTTTGCCAATTGCATCCCCAAACATCGTAACTGACATGCCTCCTAATTAATACAAATCATGAAGCCACAAATAAGATATGCTCTAATGAAAGCCGACTTAACAGCATGGAGAATAATCTCGAAAATGCTTAGGAGAAAATGCCCCTTAGGCAACATCAATACTGGGAGCCAAGAGATCATAAATCATTTCTAATGCCCCCAGAGGCTTATCAATACATTGCATTTTGCAAGCACAGCAGCATTATATTTTTATATTTATAAAAAGCACCTCAAAGGAATGATCTGTTTAGCGTAGCTTTTTTATGCTTCAAAGTCCTTGCTCCTTTAAACAGGGAGTTGGACGAGTTTAAAGCGGTTTCATTGTGTGTTCTGCTTGCTCTGGCCTGATAGGATGTGTTCTCATGACAGGTCTGTCCCTGCAGTGGGTGTCTAGGATGCCTTGATGTGGGCTGCATTCGGACAGCCTAATACTCGGGGAAAAATACGCTGAAATTGAACAAGATTGCTTTCTGCCCAGCTGTTCTCCAAAGGCTCAGACATTTTTAGCACTGAGCAAAGAAGCTTGTATTTGTTTTGACAGTCTTGGCAGGGAGAACAATGGTTGATTATCCTAGTACTTTACTAACAAATAAGGCTGCCTCCAGCAGAGATAAAATATAGGTCTTGACTTGATTGCATTCCATGTCCAAGGGAATTATCTTCTATTCATTCGGATGCCCTTTCATTATGCAGTGTATCTTTTTTTGTTCCTTGTCCTCGCCCCTGAAAGTAACCCCTGGCTTTCACTCAGAGGAGGCACATTCCCGAAATCACCATGGGCATGGTGGTCTGATTGTCTTGTAAAGCATGTATTTTCACTTCTCCAATTTGATTTCTTGGAAGCTAATTTGTTTTCTGTGCTTTTCGATGTCCAGATGTGTATGGTTAGTTTCTTCTTTAATTTTCCGTCTGCTTGCTTTTGATATTTGTTTTTGTTGCTCTTATTGTTTAGCATATAGAAGTCTTGGAGTTTACGTCATTGCTATATTTAAAAGGGCTATCCTAAAGTAAATAAATAAAAGGGCTATCCTAGATTTTTTGTTTTATCTACACAGAGAAGTGTTTTACATAGAACAATTATGTTCTATCCAAAACAAAGGAACTTTTAATATTTTCATAAAAATACTTTCATTTCTCTCTTCTCCACCTTCCAAAAGATTCTAAAAAGTAAACACATGTGTAAACATATCATAGGTGCTCAATGCATTATCAGAAACTGAATGCACCTGGGTAATCATTGTCCCCTCGCGTTCTCTCCCTGTCACTTCCTGCCTCTTCCCAAAGACAGCCACTGTTCTGTCCTCTGTCGGCAAGATGGGTTTTACTCTTCTGTTCACTGTTATGTCTGTGTGGTTTCACAGTGTTGTCATGTATGGAGGCGGCATCTTCATGTTTACTGCTACATACTATTCTGTTGCATGAGCACACCACAATTTATGTTGACAGCCATTTGGTTTGTATACATTTTGGACTCTCATAAACAAGACTGTCATCAGGGTTTTGTAACATGTCTTTTGGTGAAGACATGTCCACATTTTTCCTTGTTAGAGATATGGAGAAGCAGAATTTCTGGGGGATACAGTAGGCCTATGTTCACTTTGGGTATGATTTATACTTCCACTGAAAACATATGAAAGTCCTGTATTAATTCAAATCCTTGCCAGCACTTGGTATTGTTCTCTTTTAATTATAGTAGTTCTATTAAGTGTGTGGCAGCATCTCATTGTAGTTTTATTTTGCAATTCCAGGTGACAAATGAAATTGCATGTCTTTTATGTTTACTGGCATTGGCATTTAGGTATCTTCTTCTATGAAGTGCCTTCAACAGTTTTTAGATTTTATCCCTTTTCTATTGAGTGATATATATGTGTGTGTGTATACATATACATATGTACATATATATGTATGTGTTGTGTATATAGTGTTTTATTTATGTATATAATATATAAAGATAAGTTTTATATATTGTTAACTAATCCACATACCTTAATCTTATTTTGTCATTTGTCCACTAATGTCTTTCTTACAATTCAGGATCCAACCTAGGATTCCTACAGTGCTTTAAATTGTCATGGATCCGTATTCTCTTGTAATAGGGGACAGTTTGTCAGTCTCTCTCTTTCATAACCTTGATAGTTTAAGCGTGTGCCACCACACCTGGCTACCAAGTCTTTTTTTATTTTTTAAGTCAAATGTTTAAGGTGTAATTTATAACTTGCATACAGTGTGTAGTTCTGAATTTTGACACAGTTATGTAACTACAACCAAAATCAACATATGGGGCAGTCCCATTCCCCTCTACAATTTCTCTATGCCCCTTGTAGTCTACCCTATCCTACTCTTTGGCAACTGCTGATTTTAATTCCTCTATATCATTTTTTTTTGACCCAGAATTACCATGCAGATAGAATCATTTGTCATAGACCCTTTAGAGACTGGCTTCTTTTGTTTAGTATAGTGCATTTGAGATATAATCTTTTTTTTTTTTTTTTGCGGTACTCAGGATGGAACCCAGGGGGATTCTACCTCCAAGCCACACCCCTAGCCCTATTTTTTATTCTTTATTTTGAAACAGGGTCTCACTAAGTTGCAGAGTGCCTCTCTAGGTAGCTGAGGCTAGCCACGAACCCTAATCCTCCGGTCCCAGCCTCCCAAATGCTGGGATTACAAGCATGCGCCACCACACCCGCCTTGAGATACAATCATTTTGTTGCCTTGATAGTTTCTTATTGCTAAATAGTATTCCACTTTATAGACATACCGTAATTTGTTCATGTATTCACCAGTTGATAAATATTTGAGTTATTTCCAGATTGGAGAAAATACAAATAAAACTGATATAGAAATTACTATACAAAGCCAGGGGTGGTGGAGCACACTTGTAATCCCAGTACTTAGGAGGCTAAGACAGGAGTATCACAGGTTTGCGGCCAGGCTCAGCTACTTGGTGAGGCCCTCTTCAACTTAGTGAGACTCTGTTTCAAAATAAAGAATATAAAATAGGGCTGGGGTATAGTTTGGAGGTAGAATACCCCTGGATTTAATCCCCAATACCACCAAAAAATTAAAAATAAATTGGTATACAATTTTTTTTGTGTAGACAAGAGCCTTCTTTTATCTTGGATAAATAACCTAGGCATGGAGTTGCTAGATCATGTGACTAAGTGTATGTTTAAGTATATGAGTAATTGATGAGCCATTTTTTGAAGCAGCTGTGCTATTTTGCATTCTCACCAGCAATACATGAGAATCCTAGTCACTCCACCTCCTTGTCAGCACTTGATACTGTCAAGAGTTTTTTCATGCCTAGATTGAGGTTATGTTTTTTTTGTTTTTGATGAGAATGTGAGTGATGTGACATTTTGCTCTTCTCAGTGCATCATATCAACATGTATATAATATTGGTATAATTACTGGTCAGGCTATTTTTTGTGTGTATGTGGTACTAAGGCTTGAACCCAGGGACATTCTACCTCCTAGCTACACCTCTGGCTCTATTTTATTTTTATTTTGAAATTGGATCTCCCTGGGTTGATGAGAATCTCACTAGTTGCTGAGGCTGTCCTCATGTCCCGTGATCCTCCTGTCTCAACCTCCAAAGTACTGGGATTACAAGTATGCCACACCATGCCTGGCTGTCAGATTAACTTTGATCACTTGATTAAGGTGGTATGTGCTAGAATTCTCCACAGTGAAGCTACTATTTTTCCTCTGTATAACTAATATGTGTCCTGTAGGGAGATTCTTAGAAACTATACAAATACCCTATTTCTCATACTTTTACCCACTAATTTTGGCATTCCTTGATGATTCTTGCCTGCAATAGTTATTACTCTGCTTTAACTCATGATGATTTCCTATGTCTATAACTCCTCCCACACGTATGGATTGGAATTCTGCTCTAATAAAGTGCTGTCCTTTTGACCTCGTTTATTTACTCAATTACATCAACATGGACTCAGGGATATTTGTTTTATGCTATGATTTATAACCTACTTCTTTTACATTTATTTCCTTGCTAAGATTGTCCCAGATTTAAACACTGGGTGCTCTCTGGGGTTGATGCCTATCAATATTGTAATTGTTTGGATTTAGAGAGTCCCCCTAGTTCCCATGGAAACAAGGAAGCAACGTTGGAATTGGGGCTTTGTTGCTAGAGTGGGTACTTGGAGGTATGGCCTTGGGGACTATATATCATCCCTCCTCCCTGTGCTCACTCCCTTGATTGCGAGCAGAGCACTTGCTCTTTCCCTCTCTCTGCTTCCTGCCACCATAGGCTGAAATCCAAGACCCTGGCCTCACGTGGACTGAACCTGGAATCTCCAAGAAACTGAGCAAAATTTCCTCCCTCTAAGTTGTATGGTCACTTGTCTTAGCTTCTAGCAGTGAGAATGTTGACCAAGACAAATATCATCTATTGTTTTCTGGATACGTCCTTACTTTTTAGTCCCATGAGATTTCCCAGGTTCATCTTGTGTTTTCCCTGTCCATGACCTGGAGTCAACCATTTTTCTAAGGATCTTACTGCAGGATGATATTAGAAGCCAGTATCTTGGTGCTAAATGTGTTCACTGCTACTAAGGTGTCATTTCTTCCAGGCATTCTCAACAGAAAAAAACTAGGGAGTCCATGGGTGTCTGTGCATCCTATGCACACAATCATTTCCACACCTATGCATTTGGTATGAATGTATCTTTTTTTTTTTTTTTTCTTCTTTTTGCGGTACTGAAGATTGGACCCAGGGGCATTCTACCTCCTAGCTACATCCCCAGTCCTATTTTTTATTCTTTATTTTGAAACAGGGTCTCATTAAGTTGTGGAGGGTTTCACTAAGTAGCTGAGGCTGGCCAAGAACCCCGATCCTCCAGTCTTAGCCTCTCAAGTACTGGGATTACAAGTGTGTGCCACCTTGCCCGGCTTGAATGTATCTTAAAAACATTGAATCTATATTTTATTTTCTAATCCAATACACAGGCCTCTTTTGATCCTTCCCACATCCTTCATTTTTACCTTCTTTCTTTGATAGTAAAAAACCTGGCTGTCATTATCTACAATGTATTTGTTTATTTGCTTGATACTAGTGTACACATAAAAATAGTATTAGAATTGCTAATCCATGCCCTTCATGAGAAACAAATTTATTTCACCAGAGTACAGTATTTCTACCGTGCTTTTTATCTTTAGATTTACAATATATAACCAGAATTCTATTTTCCAAAGTGACTTAGCTTGGTTGATCTTCCAAACATAGTCAGTGTGGCTATCTTATTTAAGAAGTTGTTGTAGTTTTGGTATTGTCATATTTATCAATCCCTCAGGAATTGCTTTTTATAAAACTTTCATTATAGTATAATATACATAGAGAAAAACTTACAAGTTAGAAGAGCACAACGTGGTGTATTTTCACACACTGAACAAGGTGTGCAACCAGCACCTCAGAAGCCCTGTCTTCACACTTCTGATCACTCCCCACACCTATGGAAACCACCGTAACCAGAGTGTTAGTAATCTTCAGAGGGGGATGGATGGGGGATCCTTTTCTTGATTCTGTCTGAAAAACACTATTAATTGAGAGCTTCTCTGTGTGCTCAACAGATGGCTTAGAAATACAGATCCACAGGGGCATCCAATGAATCAGACTCGTTGGTGCGAAACTGCATCTGTATTTCTAACCTGGTCTCCAGGGGATCCTAAAACCCTCAAGGTTTGAACTGCACAGCTCTCTTCTTCCCTTTGAATTGTGGCAAAGTTCCATCATTTCAAGTACCAAAAGGCAGCTCCAAACCTTTTCCTTAGAGAAACGCAAGGAGAGGTGATGGTTTGTAGCGCACAGGGGAAGCCATCTTGGCATCTACGCTGAGTCAAGGTGTGTCTCAAACACTGGGAAAGAGGAAGAGAGAGAGAGGAAACATGTTAACGTGGATGACTGGGGGTGTGCTGTGTGTGCAGGGAAGCGGGTTCTCCCCCACACAGGTGAACTTGACCGTGTGACAGCACAGTACAAACTTCTCTCCTTTCACACATGGTCCTGAGGCTGGTCTGTCTGGCTTCACCTGGAGGGGTCTTTTCCTCTCCCAAAAGTCAGGAGATATCTTTATTCCTTCTCCTCTGAATTCATGCTGCATCCCAAGAAGCTGGGCCAAGCCCCAAGGCAGCTTCAGCCTCAGGAATGTCACAAATGCAGGTGGCTCTGGATTTACTGACCTCCTGCCTCTGAGTCAAACCGACAGGGTTTTACTGCATCCGGTATACTCTGCTCCTTTTCTGCCTGCCTCGTTCTCTTAGCCAAGGCTGCCACTAAAGAACAGAGACTTAGGTGCAGGTAACAGCTGGAGAGGTGCCTGGGGATGCGTGAATTCAGGGCTGTCACCTCATTTTTCATTTAGGCAGCCAACCATCACGTGGGTGGTTTTTTCTGGATTTGCCAAACACACCCTGAAGCTGAGAGCAGGAAGTGGGGTAGCGGGAACAGGGTAGGGAGCTGGCGCTGTGGAAAGAAGGCTTTGGAAGTGGTGGGCCTAGACTTTGGACCCATGCCTGCCATTTCCCGTGTGATCACAGACACGTTCATTAACCTCCCTGGGCCTCGTTTTCATTATCTTTAGGAAAGGAGGCTTGATCTATTCCTTGCAAGTTAGTGTTGTGAATTAATGAAATAATGTTAAAGTATATGTTAAAATTGCATCAGACAGTAAGCCTTTGTTTATTTGGGGCCCTCCCCTTTTCTTGTTAGTACTGGAGATTGAACCCTGAGGCATTCTACCTCTGAGCTCCACCCCCAGCCCTTTTTACTTGTGTATTTTGAAACAGGCTCTCTCTAAGTTGCTGAGGTTGGTTGTGAGCCTGCGATCCTCCTGCCTCAGGCTCCCAAGTACTGGGATTACAGGTGTGTGCCCAGCTAGATCCCTTTTTCTAATATGAAAAATTTGTTCGGCAAGTTACTTAACCACTCAGTAGCTCAGTTTCTCCATTTGTAAAGCAGGGAGAGTAGTAGTAGCTCACAGGGTGGTTGTGAGGATTAAGTGGGTTCATATAGGCAAGGCCCTTTAGAACAGTGCCAAGTGCACAGACAGGTTTCCAGAAGCAGGACTGATCAATTACAAGCCCACTTATGTTCACATTCATTTAGGGACACAGGAGAGTTACAGAGGAGGCTGTAAATGTGAGATTCCCAAATAGGCCCAGTGTCCCCACAGCCCAAACAAGTACCTACTCATCTGTATTTGTGCCTCTATGACAAAGTGCCACAGACAAGGTGACTTCTAAACACTAGAAATTTATTTCTCACAGTTTGGGTGGCAAGTTCAAGATCAGTGTGCCAGCCTGTTCGGTTCTGATGAAGGCCTCTTCCAGGCTGCAGACTGCTCCCACTCCTTGTATCTTCATACGGCAGAAAGAGGGTTGGAGAGTTCTCAGAGGTTTCTTTTATAGGGACACAAATCTCCCAGGATTGGAAGGTAGCTCAATGGTAGAGTGTATGCCTAGAATGGATGAGGTGCTAGGTTCAATCCCCAACACCAACCCCCACCACCCCCCTCAAAAAAAGAAAAAAGAAAGGTCATTAATCCCATTCTTGAAGTTTCTACTCTTAGGATAGAACCACCTCCCCAAGGCTCCACCTCCTAACATCACCACACTGAGGATTATTAGATTTATATTTATGCATTTTGGGGCATAAGCATCCAAATCCATAACACTGCCTTTCAGACAAGCTGCCCTCTCCTCTCTGGAATGAAAGGAACCTTTCTTCCAGAGGAGGCCCTGCCTATTCCCTTCTTTTCCTATATACATGCAAGCGTGCAGACAAATTATATTAATTATCTACTGCTGCATAATAAATATCCCTCAAAACTTAGTGGTTTAAGATACACATTTATCACCTATGGATTTTTGTGGCTCAGGCATCTGGGAACAGCTCGGTCTAGTGGTTGTGGCTCGGGATGTCTCCTGAGACTGCAGCCGGGTTTTGGCTGGGGCTACCATCCGCAGAAGGCTTGATGAGGTGAATGGAGTGGCTCCCAAGATAGTCACTCACAAGTCTGCTGGCAGGAAGCCTCTCTTCCCAACCGTGTGGGTCTCCCTGTCAGCTGCTAGAATGTCCACACAGCATGGCCGCTGGCTTCCCACAGAGCAAGATAGAAGAGAGAGATGGAGGCAGCAGTATGTTTGTCTTTTACAACCTAGCCTTGAAATTAACACATCATCATTTCTATAATATCCTACCCATTGGAAGCTCGCCATCAAGACCGGCCCAAGCTCACGGGGAGAATTGGGCTTTTTATATCCTTTGAGGGAGTGTTGTCCAAGAATTGGGAGATGCATTTTAAGATCTCAGTACCACCGTATAAATAATGATAGATTCATGGCAGATTAGGCAAGGAGGTGGCTGTCCAAAGGAGCCAGTGTCTTTGTTCTCTCTGTCTCTTTAATTACCCAGTGGACCCCTCCTGGAAAGAGATTTGAAATTTCCAGTTTCCAGCATAGTTGAATATAGGCCCAGAAAGAGAACAGAAAATAGTTATGGTTCATACCACAAACTCACTGAATGCCTTCCACATGCTATGTGCTGCATTGGGCATTGGGAGTAAAAAGGAGAGGGGTCCACGTCTCAAGCCTCAAGGGGCCTGATGTCAATTGAGAAAATAGAAAAAGAGGAATTATGACAAAGGAGGCTGAGAATGTGTGCTGGAGGGGCGCCGGGGGCGGGGGTGAGGAGTAGGATGAGAGAGTTGTCTGAAAGGTAGTGTTACAGACTTGGCTGTTTATGTCCCAAAATGAAGAACCAAGCCGGGTGTGGTAGTGCATACCTGTAATCCCAGTAGGGTGGGCAGTTGAGACGGGAGGTTCGCAGATTCAAGACTGGCCTCAGCAATTTAGTGAGACCCTGTTTCAAAATAAGAAATAAAAAGGGCTGGGGGTATAGTTTAAAGGTGGAATGCTCCTGGATGCTCCTGGGTTCAATCCCCAGTACCACCAAATACACACACACACACACACACACACACACACACACACACACACACAGCAGAACAAGATTATTACAAACTTGCCTTGTGAAAAAAATCTGAGAATATGGACTTTAGAGATGGTGGAACAATGGAAGGCACCGAAGCAGGGACAGGACAAGGTCAGCACCAAAGCCTTGACAATCTTCACAAGAATATGAAGGCTTGCTCCAGGCTCCCTCTCCAGGGTTGGAGAGCAGGGGCTTGGGTCCCCCAGAGCAAGAATCCAGAAGGTGACCCTGCAGGAGCCATTTCTGGACCATCTTTCTGCAGAGTGCAGGCCCCTCTCCTGTCCCTGGGAGAGGGGCAGGAGTGGGAGTATGGGGCACCAGCTGCTTCAGGCTACAAATCCAGTGCTTACTGGGGACCCTGCCCAGCGGCTCTCAGAGCATGCAGAAAGCAAACCTCACTCCTCCATGTTCCTGGCTCCTTTTCAGACATGGAGTTGGAGTGGACTCCCAAGCCCAATTACTGGAGCTCAGAGACTATTCTACGAGTCGGAAAACACATTTTCCCCTGCAACATAAGAAAACATGCTGCCTCCTTCGATCTCCCCCACTGGAATTATCTGTGGAACGTGCAGAATAACAGAGAAGCAGTTTTCTCTTGGAGACATATGGAAAACAGTTTGTTTGCTTGGAAGGAAATCATAACTTGTTGTCTTTTTTCCCCCAGAGGAAAATTAAAACTCTCACATATTTAGTCTTTTCAATTTCTTGTTTGTCTTGTGCTTTTGAACCAAAATGCAGGCACGAGAAGGAAAGTGTTTGTGGATAAAGAGGAAATGTTAGTTGGAGGGTTAGTTCCACTGGCTAAGCTATGGGGATTCTGAACTCGAACCGCCCACTCAAGTGTCTAAGGCAAGAATGGGGTTATTGGACCACAAAAAAGCCAAATGACTCGTCTTTCACAGAAGGAAGGCTGGCATTGATTGTACTGTGTGTGTGTGTTGTGTGTGTGTGTGTGTGTGTGTGTGCGTCAGAGAGAGAGAGAGAGAGAGAGAGAGAGAGAGAGAGCGAGAGAGCGAGCAGTCAATAGATAATGGCAAAATGTGAACAATTGGAAGGTAATCTCCAAAGCAGGCTTGAAGTAATCCTTCCTTTGGAGACCTGCTCTTCCCAGTCAGGAGGAAAACAAAAGAAAATGGCCCATCTTTCATTTCATTCACTGGTCCAGAAAATAGGCCTCAGGAAGATAAGCCTGAGCAGGTTGTTTGAGGTGAGTGCAAGGAGCCAGGAGGCAATTGTGGGGGGTTTCTTTCACCCAAGAATGGCCTCAACCTGGAGCCTCCATCTCTGGGGGACTCCTGGGCACTGCCTCCCTCCTCACTCCTGCTTTGAACAGCCTCAGAAGGGTTTTTTTCTTGGCAACATGAGCATCTATATGCAGGGCCTCCAGGATCCATTCCGAATGGTGATTTATGCTAAGTGGTTCACAGCCTCCCCTCCCCACCAATAATTCTTCCGGAGAGCATTGAGCTGATTTGGAAAAAGTATATCAAATTCCCCAGAGAATAGCGCGCATCTTAAGTATGGGTGAATGTAATTCTGATCATTCTGTGTGTGCACAAAGCTTTACAAACTGAGTCATTCAAACGCACGAAAACCTGCTTGCCAGCTCCCGAAGGAAAAATTGGTTACCCCTGAGGGGAAGCTGCGTGTGGGTGGAGGGAATGGAGACTGGGCCTCTGGGTAGGTTATTTGAATAGCCTTGTGTGTATTTCAGAAGCAGAACTTAGGCAAGCCAAGTTCATCACACCCACCTCCTTTAAAAACACTATACTAGCTGGGCATGGTGGCGCACATTTGTAACCCCAGTACTTGGAGGATGAGATCGGAGGATCCAGGTTGGAGGCCAGCCTCAGCTACTTAGTGAGGCTCTCTGCAACTTAGTGAGACCCTGTTTCAAAAATAAAGAATAAAAAATAGGGCTGGGGGTATAGCTCGGAGGTAGAATGCCCCTGGGTTCAATCCTCAGTACCACACACACAAAAATAAATAAATAAAAACACTGTACTAAGCACCTAATATACACTGAGAGCTTTGCTCACTGCCTGTAAAGGCCTACACAAACATGACCAGTGGATCTGAAGCAAAAGGAACACATGAAGTAAGCTGCACATTCAACCTATCTTCCTGCCAGGGATGCTTTCTAAATGGCAGCCCTGGAAGTTGATCCCCAAAGTCAGCAGTGGTCTCACAAGGCCAAGTGACAGTTCAGAGTCAGGTTGCTGAGATGGATGGACTGCATATGGGTCCTCTTCAGTCTCTCACCAAATACAAAGCTGCCTACTTGCATGAAACCCTACATAGCCTGGCAGAGAACAGCTGCCAAGGGACCGCAAGCTTGGGAGAGATTATTGTTTCAGCATGATGACAGATGCTGGGTCTCCCACCAATCACAGCTGACTGGTCAGTTGAGACTCTGAGTATTCAGCTGAGACCCTAGAAAGGCCAATCCTAACAAACAGTACTACTCTAGCCCTGACATATGTACCATTCTTGACCCACCTTAACAAAGCTTAAAAGCAAGCATGGACAGGATCAAACCAAACCACGACTAAATTAAATACTTGCTAAAGCTCTGCTTAACACTCTAAGTAGAAACAACATGATCCAGATTCAACATGGCAGCATTGTAATGTCCAGCATCCAAGAAAAATCACTAGATATATGAAAATATGACCCATATCCAGGAAAATAAAGTAGTAGAAATAGAATCAGAGATGACACAGATGTGGATAGTAGCAAAGACTCTAAAACAGCCATTATGCCAGGTGAGGTGGCACATGCTGTAATCCCAGTATTTGGGAGGTTGAGACAGGAGGTTCAAGGCCATCCTCAGCAACTTAGCAAGACCCTGTTTCAAAATGAAAATAAAAAGGGCTTGGGGGGGGTGTGTAACTCAGAGGTAGAATGTCCTTGGGTTCAATCTCTAGCACCAAGCCAGGTGTGATGGCGCACACCTGTAATCCCAGTACTTGGGAGGCTGAGACAAGAGGATCACAGGTTCAAGACTAGCCTCAGCAATCTAACAAGACTCTGAGCAACTTAGTGAGACCCTGTTTCAAACAAAAGACAAAATAGGGCTGGGGGTGTAGCTCAGAGGTAGAAGTCCCTTGGGTTCAATACCAGTGCCAAAAAAAAAAGGAAAAGATAGACATCACAATATAGAAACCATAATGGAGACTTCAAAAAGAGACCAGAGGAAAGTACAGAACTGAAAAACCAATTTATGAAGTGAAAAATTCACTGTATACCTGTAACTTTAGATTGGACAGTGTAGAAGAACAGTGATCTTGAAAGCAGGTTAATGGAAATTATCTACAGTGAAGCAGAAAAAGGAAAAAAGGATTTGAAAGAATGAATAGGAACTCAGTAATCTGTGGGAAAACACCAAACATCATAATATATATGTAGATGGATTTCAGATGGGAGAGAGGAAAAAATGAGGCAGGGGAAACACTGGAAGAAATAATGGCCATTATTTCCCAAAGTCCCCTGTGTTAGAGTTCAGTCCCAGCAAGGTGCTGTTGGAGGTGGTGGAAACTTCAGGAGGTGGGGCCTGGCCGGAGGTCTTCAGGTCACTGCAGGTGTCCTTGAAGGGGGCAGCGGGGCCTCAGCACCTCTGCTCTTTCCTCCCTTCTCCCTCCTCCCTCCTCCCTCCTCCCTCCTCCCCCTCCCTCCCCTCCTCTCCTTTCTCCTCTCTTCCCTCTCTTCTCCTCTCCTCTCTCTCTGTCTCTCCCCTCTCTCCCTCCTCTCTCTCCACTCTCTCCTCTCTCCTGCCATGAAGTGAGTGGCTTTTCTCTGCCACACACTCCATGTGTGTGCTGCTTTGAGTCGTAGACCCCAAAGCAACAGGGGCAGTCTACTGAAACCTCTGAAACTGTGAGCCAAACTAAACCCTTTCCCTTCATAAACTGATGATCTCAGGTGTGTGTTGCAGTCATGGACAATTGACTCTAAGTAAACGTCACATGACTTCAGTAGCCACCTCTCCAACAAAAACCTGGAAGTGGTCAATAAGCTCACAAAAAAGGTCTCAACATCATTAGTTATGAAGAAAAAGAACATTAAAACCATCATGAGATACCCCTACACAGACGCCAGCACGACTAAAATTAAAAAGTTTGGAGCTGGGTGTGGTGCTGCATGCTTGTAACCCCAGTAATTGGGAGGCTGAGACAGGAGGATCTGGGTTTGTGGCCAGCCTCAGGAACTTAGTGAGGCCCTCTGCAACTTAGTGAGACCCTGTTTCAAAATAAAGAATAAAAAATAGGGCTGGGGGTATAGCTCAGAGGTAGAATGCCCCTGGGTTCAATCCCCAGCACTGCAAATAATAATAATAATAATAATAATAATAATAATAATAAGAAGAAGAAGAAGAAGAAGAAGAAGTAATAGAATAGAAAAGTTTTATAATACCAAGTTGTGGTGAAAGTGTGGAATAAGTGCAACTTTCACACCATGATGCTAAGTGTGTAAAATGGCACAAGCACTCTGGGAAACTGTTACTAAAGGGGGAAGATCCTGTTTTTCTATACTCCTATGACACTTCAATTTTGACACAAAATGTGTGTCTTTATCCATGTTAACAAAAAAAAATTTCTCCAACTCTAGAAACCAAGTGGGCATCTCAGAGATCAGTTCAATCCTGATACCCTCTGCTCCACAGGCTAAGGGCCCAGTCCAGCAAGACTGACCCTGCCTCAGTTGCCTACTGCAAGCCCTAGCTTGTCATCTGTCCTTCTGACCAACTGGTTCCTGCAACACAAGCCTTTCCTCAGCCTCAGTCATGTGCCAGCAAAACTCACCAACTCAGGGAAACACTGACATTTCCAGATGTATTGTAAAGGATGAGTAGCCAGATAGAGAGATACATAGGACTATGTCTGAAAGGCCCAAGAGCGGGTCCGTCTGTCCCACAGAATTGGGAAGCTCTCTGAACTCTGGTTTTCAGGGGTATCTGTCTTGACTTCATCATATAGGCACGATCAATTATGAACTCAATCTCCATTCTGTCTCCCCTCTCTTGAGGCTGAAAGTTCCAGCCTCCACCATGGGTTGCCTTAGAGACCAGCACCCATCCTGAAGCTAGCCAGGAGCCCACCTCAAGTCATCTCCTTAAAACAAGAGGTGCATCTATCGCTCAGGAAATTGCAAGGGATTTAAGGGCTTTGTATCTGAAATCAGCGTAAGACCAAATATTAGAACCAAAGATGCTCTGAGCGCCCCTATCACTCAGGAAATTGCAAGGGTATTAGGAGCTCTATATCAGGATCTCAAGGCAGAGATCAAAGGCATTTCTTCTTATTCATTTCTAATAAAATTAAATGTATCTGCTCTATGACCCAACATTTCCATTCTTTTTTTTTTTTTTTTTTTCGATACTGAAGATTGAACTCAGGGGCATTGTACCTCCAAACTACACCCCCAGTCCTATTTTTATTCTTTATTTTGAAACAGGGTCTCACTAAGTTGCGAAGCGCCTCACTAGGTAGCAGAGGCTGGCTGGGAACCTGGATCCTCTGGTCTCAGCCTCCCGAATGCTGGGATTATAAGCGTGCGCCACCACGCCCAGCTCAACATTTCCATTCTTAGGTATATACCCAAGAGATAAAAATGCACATCTGCACAAAGATTTACATGTGAGTTTATAGCAGCTTTATTCATGATGACCCTAAAGTGGAAACAATATAAGTGTCCCTCACTAAGAAAATGAATGGACAAATTTCAGCATATTCAGAAAAACAGAGTACTACTGAACAATAAAAAAAGAACAAAAGAGCCAGGCCAAGTGGCTCTCCCAGTAGACTTGAGGTTGACTTGAGGGCCAGGCTCTGCATGCTTCTCTTCCTCCTTGGGCCGTCAGGCTAGCCACAGTAAGTTCTAGTCCCCGGAGTGGCTCCTGGAGGCCTAGACCTAAGCTCCTACAACGCCTATTTGGATCAGCGCACACAGATACATCCGCCAGGTTTCCTGACCAAGTCATTGGGGAAAGAGGCTGTCTTCACCCAGGCTGTGCAAGGTGGAGCCAGCAGAGAGTGGGAAAGAATTGGGACCAGTAGTTCAGTCTTCTCCAAGCCCTTCCGTTCCAGGCAGCCAGTCACGGTCACCTCTCAAAGTCATACCTGCCCCCCACTCCCCATCCTGCCTTCAAACATGCCGACTTCCTTGCACACTGCCAACTTCTCATGCACCCTTGGTTGTCCCTAAGTCTCCGTCAGGCCAGGTGTCCCTGCTCTGTGCTGCATGAGCTCTGCGCTTCCTGTCATGGCTTGAGCTACACTGCTATGTGCATGGAAGTTCACCAGTCCATCCCACCACATTCCTCTCTTTGCAGGTGGGATGAGCTTGTCGTTGATGTGGGAGGTAGGGAGGGGGAGATTCTGTTTCTGTGTATGATTTTTAGTTGCTGGAAATGGAGTGCTGGGTATATCATGCTTTGGGCCAAAAAAAAAAATTTGAAAGGGTAAGGGGGTAAACATATTCTCCTTTTTGATTTACAGACAGAAACTAAGGCGTAAAGGATATCTTCGGCCTTTGCTTCCCCACAATGCTTTGGCCTCCCCACTATCCTTTTTAATAGCAGCAGCTGATCTTTGAGGAATCACTCATGGGCAATGCATACAGGCATCTGAGTTCTGTGTCCCTGCTCTTTATCCCTCGTCGCTTGCAGGGCCGAGATTTAGCTAATACTCAGCACTTTGAACCAGCTAAAGCAGGCTGATAGGAAAATTGTTCGATTTTTCTTGGCACCCAGTGGGGTTCCTATGCTTAATGAAGTTCCTGTTTAGCTTTTCCTAGAATTTTATATGCTATCATATATACTTTCAAGAAGTCCCTGCACTTTGTTTTCATTAAATAAACCAGAGTCAATTTCTGTTACTTGTTAAGCAAGCAAGCAAACAAACGACTGCTAATACCACAACCAGATGCTCAACAGCCTCAGACCCTGCTCTGCACTTCTTTCCTTCTGGTCCACCAGCAAGGAGGTGGGTAGCATGCCAGTCCTAATTTTGGATTGATTGGCCTATAAGTGGTTGTAAATTTCAAAGACAAAACAAAAAACAACCTTGGATAATCCAAGACTGTCCACTGTGAGCATCTCTATGTGCCCCATCTTTCTTTGCCAAGGAGGGAGAGAACTTTCCTACAGCAGCTAGAGTAATGAGTGAGTACTGAGTACTAAGTCCTGCAGGTGAAAAAGTGACCCTCATAATTCTGCTTACATAGTAGGTCTCTTCAGGATTCTTAGAGCCCTGGGGACAGACTTACAGTGGGCTGGATGATAGTCTGGGAGCCACCAAGTCCCTTCCTTCCTTCCTTCCTTCCTTCCTTCCTTCCTTCCTTCCTTCCTTTCTTCCTTCCTTCCTTCCTTCCTTCATCTACCTTCTGTCTACCTGTCTATGCATGTATCTATCTTCTATTATCTATCTTCTGTCTACTTGTCTATCTTCTATCTGTCTATCATCCTATCATCTTTCTATCTTCTATGTATCTACCTTCTTTCTGTCTACTTATCATCTATCTATTTTCTGTCCACTTATGTATCTATCTTTTGTCAGTTTATCTATATGTCAGTTATCTTGCTTGTTAAGCAAGCAAGCAAACAAATGACTGCTAATACCACAACCAGTTTATCTATCTGTCATCTATCTAAATCCTGTCTACCTGTCCATGTGTCTACCTATCTTCTGTCTGTCTGTCTCTTTATCTTTCTACCTACCTGCATGTCTGAATGCACCTTCCTAGGCCCAGGGGGTCCCTGCCTTGTGGAGGAGCTGGCCAGCACACAGCTGTGTGCACCTCCACAGTTGGGAGTGGGTTTGCTGAGAAAGCCCCACGCACAGCTTGCCGTGGGCTGAGCCTCGATTTGCGATTATGCTCCTGCTTGCTGGGTGACACTGGAGAACAAAAGCATCCACCCCCTGGTTCCTGCTTGCCAGAAACTTACTACATCCCTGGAAAAACAGATTATGAAATCCTGTCCTAATCTGGGACATATGACACCTCTAGTTTATTCTTAATTGTCCTTCTATGCAAATTTTTTCTTTTCCTTTTTAATTTGTCATGTGAGAAAAATTAAATTAGCCTGAGCATGTGGGAACAGACTCTACCCATTCTGAGCTCTTCTCTTCCTTCCCTTAGGCATTTAATCAGTTCTATTTTTTTTTTTTTTTTTGGATTAGATTTGTTTGGCAAGTCAGAGAAGATAACAAGACTGGGGGCTGGGGTGGCAGTTTTTTAAAGACAGAAGTACAAAAGGAGCTGCCATCTGAGGTTTCAAATTAGGATGGAAAGCACATTCTCTACAGCTATATCTTACCATAATTGAAAGTTTAAAACAGAGTGGATTTGATTTGAACCAAGAGGCTGCAATTAAATTTATTTTTCTAAGAAGTGCCCTCTTAGTATATAATACAGCCTCAGTGGCTGCTCTTCACAACTAACTTAGAGAAAAGAGCATGTTTCATTGTGAATGTATTTCATTTTAAAGAGTATATTTTAATTTAATATAGGGATTTTTTTTTTTTTTTTTTTTGTAGTGGGGATTGAACCCAGGGGCATTCTGCTTCCAAGCTACACATCCAGCCCTTTTTACTTTTTGTTTTGAAATAGAATCTCACTAGGTTGCTGAGTTGCTGAGGCTGTCCTTGAACCTGTGATCCTCCTGTCTCAGCCTCCCAAGTACTGGGATTACAGGCGTGGGTCACAGCACCTGTCTGGGGATTTTGTGAAGCGGTAAGGTAGCGTGGGAAACACACTGGGTTTCAGAGGACCTGGACTCTTTTCCTTCTCCCTGCTACCTCACTGGGTGTTCCTGGCATAGGCTCCTTGCTGGTCTGACTCAGTTTCTTCTTCCATAAATGAAGGCCCTCCGCCCCGACCTGTCTGACCCACAGGGTCGCTCTGTAAAAGTGTGCTGCGGCTGAGACTCACAGGACCTGTCAAAAGGAAGTAGGGCCCACGGTTCCCATCAGCCGCCAAACCAACCTGACCTCTACAGGTTGAGGGGACCGACTGGCTGGTCTGCGAGGAGGTAAGAACCGGAGCCTCAGTGTCAACTGGGATGGACTTCCTGCTTCGTAGCTCCTGGTACAGCTTTCTAGAGAGTATCTAGAAATCTTCAGTAAATTCCAGGCTCTCTGGTCTAGGAACCTGCCCTGCTGAGGCGTCTGCGCAAGCGCAAAACAAACACCCAATTTACTGATTCTTCCCGCTTCCTGACGGCCCATACTCTTGGTTCTTTATAGGTATTTACTTGTTTAATCCTCATAACAACCCTCTGAGTTTTTATTCCCACTTTACAGATGTGGAAACGGAGGCGGAGAAAGGTAAAGCAACCTACCATCCAGCATCACCGGACCTGTGGAAGCCCCAGCTGAGACCTGAGACTGCGCAGCCAGGCTGCAGACCCTCTGTGTTCAGCCACGGCGCAGGCGCAGAACCGATGTTGGCGCACCTGCCGCTCATGCAGTTTTAAAGAGCCTCATTTAAAAACACAAAATTACAACTACAAATCAGGTACAGAAATGAATACTGATTTACAGTGAGAAAAGAAACTGCAAAATTATAAATTTTAAACAGTTGATATTAAAAAACATCACAGAATTCAGAAAAAATAACAATGTTTTTATTAATTTATTACCTGATACACTTGTATAATACTTTTTTCCTACTCTTTTTTTTTTATTGGCTGAGTACTATTTGATTGCTTTTTATTCATATGACAGTGACTTTGAAATATAATTTTTATAAAGAGAACAGGAAGATAGTGCAGTTTTTTCCTATAGCATGGTACTGCTACAGATCTGGCCTTGCAAAGACAGAAATCCTAATACATCCTGTTCTCCATGGTTCCATCAAAAATGGAAAAACTGTATGGTGCACTTATTGTTCTATATGCTACATTAATAAATATGTTTCCAGCTGAGTGTGATGGCACATGCCTGTAATCGCAGTTCTTGGGAGGCTGAGACAGGAGGATCACAGGTTAGAGGCCAGCCTCAGCAATTTAGCAAGCCCTCAGTAACTTAGCGAGACCCTGTTTCAAAATTTAAAAAAAATTAAAAGGGCTGAAGTTGTAGCTGGGAGATAGAGTGCCCCTGGGTTCAATCTGCAGGAACATTTCTGGAAGCCACTTCTATGCCACGCAGCCAGAGGTCACTTGCCCACATTCCATGAAAGCAAAATAAGTGCGCCTCCTGGAAGGGACCTAGGCACCAAGGGACTGGAAACAGCCGGCTTCAGTTTTGTGAATTTACTGCACAAAAGGAAAAGAGGGATGCTCATGGCAATTTGTTTTTAATGGCAAAGAACTGGGTAAACCCAAATGGCCATCAGTACAGGACTGGTTAGAATAGGGGATGTCCTAGGAAAAATAAACGTCTAGATGTGGGTAAAGAAAGATATCCTTTATCTCATGCTAAAGTAGAAAACACAAGTTGCAGGAATATATAGTATAATTCTGTTTGTACATATAAAATTGGGTATATTGGGCAGCCAAGTGAGGTGGTGCACACCTGTAATACCAGAAACTCAGGAAGTTGAGGCAGGAGGGTTGAAAGCACGAGGCCAGCTGAGCCTGGGCAACTGAGCGAGGTTCTGTCTCAAAGTAAAATTTGTAGAAGAGCTGGAGAATGTAACTCAGTGGTAGAGCGCTCATGAGGCTCTGGGTTCAATCCCCAGTACTATGCACATAAACAAAAACTGTTGTATTTGCAAATTTGTAGACATATTTTGGGAGCATATTTTGGGGACATATTTAAGAAACTGTGATGAGTAATTCTGAGGCATTTGTGTGGGTTGTTTGTTTTGTTTTGTTGCCTTTTTTTTAGTACAGGAGATTGATCTGAGAGGCATTCTACCTCCCAGCTACACCCCCAAGCCTTATTTTGTTTTTATTTTGAAACAAGGTCTTGCTAGGTTGATGACAGTATCACCACTTGCTGAGGCTGTCCTCCAACCAATGATCCTCCTCTCTCAGCCTCCCAAGTACTGGGATTATAGGTATAAGCCATCATACCTAGCCTCTGGGGAATTTAGACCTAGAGTGTGGAGATGAGAAGGGAGAGTTTTAATTTTTACTTTCTACTTTTCTGTACTGCTTGAATTATTTGATGTTGAACATATGTTATTAGCATATGTACTCACTTGCAGATGACAGGACTTGAACTCAAAATAGATTAAGGAAAAATGGAAATGTATCAATTCATATACGCATTTTGTCTGGAGTATCAGCTAGTGCTGGATCCTGGGACTGGAACAATACTATCAGTATTCTGCCTTTTCACATCTTTCCTCATCTTTGGTTTTATCTACAAGCAGGCTGTCCTTTTAAAGGACAACATCCAGTGATTCCAGTAAAAACAACAGCAAATATGGCATGGTGGTGAACTCCTGTAATCCTAGAACTTGGAAGGCTGACACAGGAGGATTGCAAGTTTGAGGCCAGCCTTAGCAACTTGTGAGACCTTCAGCAACTTAGTGAGACCCTGTTTCAAAATTAAAAATTAAGGACTGGGAGCATAAATTGGAGGTAGAATGACCCTGAGTCCAATCTTCAGTACAAGAAGATGGAGAAGGGGGGAGGGAGAGGAGGAGGAGGAGGAGGAGGAGGAGGAGGAGGAGGAGGAGGAGAGGAGAGAGAAGGAGAAGGAGAAGGAGGAGGAGAAAGAGGAGGAAAGAGAAGAAGAGGGAGAAGGAGAAGAGAAATTAGCTGGATGTAGTGCTACATGCCTGTAATCTCAGCTCTTGGTTGGGTGACTGAGGCAGGAGAATGACAGGTTTGAGGTCATCCTGTACAATTTAATGAGACTGCCTCAAAATAAAATGTAAACAGGGCTAGGAGTGTATATCAGTGGCAGTGCATCCCTGGGGAGGAGGGGGGGGAGGGAGGGGGAATGGTGTTGCCTGAAGTTCCCATGGAAGTCATGGAATTAACTTGTTGAGTCTGTTCTGGCCACACACACACCCTTGAGCCACTCACTGAGGCCAGAAGGATGACCTAGTGGGGTGACCAGGCGAGACCATGTGGTCACCCTGGACCACAGTAGGAGCTCAGTTTCACCCACCCCAGGAGAGCTGAGGTTGCTGGAACAGAAGCAGGGAGTCCAAGGAGGAAAGGGGAAGCTCTGTTTCCTAAGGGGAGGGGAAGGTCACTGTCTGACAAGGAGGCCACCTGTCACACACACATTCCACTTACAATCTTAAAGGAAAGAGAATTTGAAAAAGAAACCCTATGGATTGTCAAGGGGGAATCTCAGAGCAGTCTAATACCTTGCCCCTTTGTTAGCAGAGCAAAATAGCCATTCTTGAGGCTAGCAATTAAAGCCAGGGCAGAGAAAATTCCTTTCTCTATCTTTTCAAAAGAACCTAAAGTTGCATTCATTTTCTGGGAAAAATTAGGCTGGTCGAAGAATTAATGGTAAATGTTGGGTTGAATTAAGCAAATGAGAGTATATCCCTGTAAGGGGCAACGTGCAGCCACTGAAATGATGTGGCAGAGGGATATTGACATGGAAGGCATTTGCTACAATTACTTTAAGAAGAAAAAAAATAATGTAGGTTGAAAAACACCATTTACAATAAGATCTCACTTCACTAGTGAAAGATTCACTAGTGAATATTTATTGCCTTTTAAATATAATTTTAATTTTATTAAAGTTACTACCTAATTTAGAAAGTCAAATAGTCCCATAAAACTTGCAATAAAATCAGTGACCTGTGTCTCTTCTCACCTCAGTCCCCATTGCCAGAGGCAACATTGTTCAACCCGTTTAAGGGTTTTTTTTTCTAGTATTTACTTCCCTTTGTTTTGTGGTACTGGGGATTGGACCCAGGGACATTCTACCACTAAGCTATACCCCCACCCCTTTTTTATTTTTGTGTTTTGAAACAGAGTCTCACTGAGTTACTGCACTGCACGCTGGCCTTGAGCCCGAGATCCTCCTGTCTCAGCCTCCCAAGACTGGAATTACATGTCACTTTATTTCTCTAAATACTTGATTTTTCAGATTTATATAACACATGACTTTCTCATAAGAAAGATGAAGACTTATTTGTATCAGAGTACCCTTTAATCCAATTCTCTTCCTCCATCCTCCCAATCTGGATTTAAAAAAAAAAAATCACCCTTTTTTTATTCAACTCACGTGTGTTGTTTTCATGGGTAGGGCCATGTAAATATTGTTGCCTGCCAAGCCAACTAGAGTATTTACACTTCCTTTTTCAAACATCTATTTCTTCAAAGGACTTTAATTTGACCATGGAAAGTTTGCTACTAAATGAAAAACTTAAGTAAAAATCTATCAATTTTAGTAGGGAAAAATATTTATTCATCCCAACCTAACCCAAGATGTCCAAATAATTATCTCAGATAGAAAAATAGGCAAATATAAAATATAAAAACATTTTTAAAAACTTGTTGGAATACACAAGACAAAGTAAGTTGGAAATGAATAGTTTATGTGAATAGCTTATGTATAAGGTGACATAATACAAGCTTATCTCCTTTGCAAATGAAAGAGGTGGACTTGAGCCTTGAGCATGAGAAGTTTGCAGAAGGGAGTCGTTCTCTGGAAGACATATTTTTATTGTAGCATTTTCTTCATCAGCATTTTTGGGCAGATTGTTATTCATGCTGCACTGAGAAATATAGTTAAGAGTAGGAAAATACACCTTGTTATAGTGAGATATAAAATGTCCCCTAGAGAGCTCATTTATTAATGTTTGGAGCTGATGCAATTGAGTCATGAGGGCTGTAATCTCAGCAGCAGATAAATGCATTGCAGTGGATCCATCCAGGTGGAGCCCCAGGCCAGTAGGGTGTGGCTGAGGGCTCCTGGGGTGCAGCAGCCTTGGGGATAGATATGGTTCCTCCTTCTCCTGCTCACTTTCTCTTGCTTCTGACCTCTATGACGTGAGGAGCTCAGCTCTCCCTCTGTCTGCTTCCTGCTGCCATGCCCTGAGATCCCTGCTCCCTGGCCTCACATGGACTGAATCCAAAACTGTAAGAAAATAAATCTTCTTTCCTCTAAGTTACGTGATCAGTCTTTTGGAATATAACTGCAAGAATGCTGACTGGAACACACCTTTAAGACTAAATTGAGGCTAAATTCGAGAGCACTTCAAAACACATGGGAACAGCACACACCCCGACAGACCAACCTGCTACAGAAGGTCTATCGCTGTTTTGGGTGTTCTTCATATAACAACGCACTTTGGGTTCAACTCATATAACAACGCACTTTGGGCAGTTAACTCATATTTGTCCAATATACTCATCTCTGACCAGAAACTGTTGAATTGATTGGTGTGTCTTTGCCTGAAATTATAATGTCACATTATCATGCCTTACAGCATATATATTGCATATGATTCTGGGTGAAAATTTGTTATCTCCCAAATAAAAATGAAATAAAAGGCAAATAATAGTTGTCTCAAAAGTGATATTTTTAAGGAGAGATATTATAAAGAGAAAAATTTGAATAGTTCATATATGAAGTGACTGCATGTTTTATTTTTCTTGTACTTAATTGTTTTTGTAAAAAAAAAAAAAGTATTGTTCTCCAAATTTCAAATTACAAAAATCTTTTGCACAATGATCACAGAATGCCATACAGCCACACATGACAAATAGATAGTATACCACTTTCAGTTTTAACCTGCCCAGACATCTCATTTTCCTCTTGAACTGTTTTTGTTTTGTTTTGTTTTGTTTTGTTTTCGGGGGTGGGGGAGGAGTTCTCTTCTTCATCCTCCTGGAAATTCCCTTTCTCTTCTATCCTGTGTGGAATTACCTGTTGGTCCCATCCCTCTTCCTCAATTTAGTGTGTGTGTGTGTGTGTGTGTGTGTGTGTGTGTGTGTGTGTGTTTTACTGGATATTGAACCTGGGGAATTCCACTTGTGAGCTATACCCCCAGTCTTTTTTTATTATTTTAATTTTTTATAATTCTATTGGCGCATTGCAATTATACATCATAGTGAGGCTTCAAGTGATACAAGCATACATGCACATAGCACCTAGTACATTTACTGTAGCATTCCCCCCTGCTTTTCCCTCCTCCCTTCTTGTACACATTCGTGAGATTGGTAGTGATACCTTCATATATGGACATAACATTAGTAACAAAAATAGCAGGGTACTGATGGTACTGGCACAAAAACAGACACATAGACCAGTGGAAAAGAATAGAAGATACAGAGACAAATCCCACACTTACAGCCAGTTGATTTTTTACAAAGATGCCAAAAATGCTGGAGAAGAGACAGACAGCCTTTTCAACAAATGGTGCTGGATTTGTAGAAGACTATTAGACCTCTATCTCTCACTCTTCACAAAAGTCAACTCCAGATGGATTTAAAAAAAAAGAATTTGAAACAAGATCATACTAAGTTACCACATGCTGGCCTCCAAACTGCAATCCTCCTGTCTCAGCCTCCCAATTATCATGATTATAGGAGCATGCCACCACGTCTGGCTTACACTCTCATTTTAATGGAGCATATCCTTTGGTAACTTCTTCAGAAAGACATATGGAACCCAAAATTTTTAAG
Source organism: Graphiurus murinus (assembly GCA_004027655.1). Classification (NCBI taxonomy): domain Eukaryota; kingdom Metazoa; phylum Chordata; class Mammalia; order Rodentia; family Gliridae; genus Graphiurus; species Graphiurus murinus. Next base: position 25,049 of record PVLC010017727.1, read on the forward strand.
ACCTTGACCATCTGAAAAATGTTCTTATACTCATTTTTAACTGATAGTTTGGCAGACTATGGAATTCAAGATTGAAAATAATTTTCCTGCTGTATTTTCAAAATATCGTTCTGTTGCCTTCTAACTTGATGCCATTCTGATCTCCACTCCTCCCTGATGGCTTTTATGATCATATTTATTTCTGGTGATTTGAAGTTTGGAGATGACAGGCTTTGATATGAGAATTTCATCATTTTTCTAGGTTCTTTGAAGTCTCCCTCAACCTGGAAGCTTAATTCCTTTCATTCAGAAAATGCTCATTAGTTCTTTGATGTTTCCTCCCCTCCATTTTCTCTCTTGATTACTTAGACTCTGGATCTCCAGACAGATCATATCACTTTCTCTTATTTTCCATCTCTGCTGTAATTTTTGAGTTTCTGCATTTTTATTTCTGCTCTCCTATTTTTAATTTTCATATATTCTTTCTTTTCTTTTTTTACGAGCTTCATTCTTGTTTTGTGGTTTCAATATCTTTTCTTATTATGGTTACTAATTATAAATTTAGGGAAAGTGAATCTGCCCTTTGTATTAATTGTCTCAGAGTTACTCCTTCCTCCCTCCCTGTGTTCCTTCCTTCTTTCCTTCTCTCTCTCTCTCTCTCTCTCTCTCTCTCTCTCTCTCTCTCTCTCTCTCTCTTTCCTTTATATTGATTTTAGTCTTTGTCTCCCATGACACAGTCTGTCCCTTAGTATCTGGTAGACACCTGACAGGTATCCCCTGCTAAAGTGCTTTTGATGTGTCTTACCAGCAGCTGGATCTTACCGTAGGTAGACCTGGCTGTTTCTCTCGGGACTCCCAGTTGTTCATATTTTGAAACCACTTTTCTGGGCTGCTTAGAACCCTCCAGGCTCCTGCTGGGTGGGGTGGATTGAATTTGTCTGCAAACCTTCTGGGAGCCAGGTAGGGGTAGTATGTTCTAGGGTCCAGTTTTCAGAATACAAAACTATGTTTAAAAAGTCACTCCCCACCTCCACATGTCCCCCAGCCTCAGCAGAAAGCAAGTCTCCTCTTTCTGCCCCAGTAGAGGATGAACAGTTGCCAAACTCTCAGGGACAAGATGGAGATCTGGGGGCCCAGGGGCTCCTTTTTGTAAATCAACTATGTTTAAAAGGATATGACACATTGCTTTCATTTTTAGAAAACATTATTTTAATGTGTTAGGGAAATTAAGCTCCACTTAATTAAGTCTCAAGACTAAAACCAAGTGACTCTAAGAGCGCATGGGTCCTGGTAATGCAAAATCACACACCAAGAAAAATGCTTAATGAAGTTGGGCATGGTAGCATCAAGCTTGTAATCCCAGCCCTTGGGAGGCTGAGACAGGAGGATCTCAGGTTCCAGGTCAGCCTCAGCAACTTAGTGGAAACCTTAGCAACCTAGTCAGATGAAATCCTGCTTCAAAACAAAACAAAAACAAATAAAATAGGGCTGGGGGTCTAGCTCAAAGGTAGAATGCCCCTGGGTTCAATCCCTGAGAACACATACACAAAAGTAAAATAAAGAAAGACTGAGCAACTTCCTGAACTCTGGGCTCTGTGAACAGAACAAATAAAATAGATTCCCTGAAGACACTGTATCCCCACCACCCCTGGAGTTGCCTGGTGCGTTACATGGCTACAACTTCTCGCTCTGAAACCATCCTGTCAGCAAAGGCTCCATGGGTCTCTGTCTGTGAATTAATAGTATGATTAATAAGCCTACTTCCCCACCCCCATTTATTCAGCACCTACTTGGTGCCAGATCTTGTGCTGTGTGCACATGACACAGCGTTTCAAGCCTGTGTTACTGCCTAAGCTGGTGCAGGTTGTGCCCTGCACGACCCACGTGGCTGCCTTTGACTTTGTAGCGGGTATCAATGGTAGACCCTTGGATCTGTGCAGTGCACAATCTGAGAGCAATTCACAGTGACTCTAACTAAGCCCTCCCAACAATGCTTCAGGGGTGTCCAGATCATTCAACAGACGATGAACCCGTGATTTAGAGAGACTGATTTGCCAAAGTTCTTGCAGTCAGCAAGCACTGGAGCTGAAATTCCAATCCCGAGCTGCCCTGAAGGTGATGGTCTTAGCAGGACGCTTAGCAGGGAGGGCTGGATGGGTGTGATGGGGACTGGGGTGTCGACAGATCAGCATCCGATTGTAGCAGGGGCTGGCTTAATCCTGCAAGCACCCTCTGTGTGGTCTTCAGAGTGCCTTGCCTGTAGGGAAGTCCTTCCAAAGGTCATCACTTTCTCCAACTCTGGCCCCAAGTTTCTCCAGCTCAGAGTGTGGCTCCTCTCAGTGACACGGGGCGGGAGGGAGCAGAGCTGGCTCACCTTCACCCAGCGCCTGCATTCCCCTTTGCAGCCAGACCACAGAGGGTTCTGTGTCTTAGGGAGGTGTTCCTTTAAGAAGACTTAGAAGGTGCAATCTGCAGTGTCCAGAGGGTAGGGTAGGGGGACAGAGAGAGCTGAACTTGGACAGGGGCAGTGTCCAGTAGTCAACTCAAGGGCCACTGTGGCTGCCGGACAGGACTTCTGCAATAGGGAAGCAGCTGGCCTGCCACGGAGCCTCCCCTTGGGGTGGGGTGGGGTGGAGGACGTGTATGCACATGTGTATGCGGCATGTGTATCCACGCACTCGTGAGCATGTGCATGCTTATGCAAGTGTGTATGTGTGTATGTGTGTGTGTGGTGTTCACAACACAGCGTCTGCCCAGACATCCAAATATAGAGCTTGGGATAACAGTGGTGGGAAGGAAGAAACCTGCAGTCTGACTCCCACGGGAATGGGGAATGGGATGTCTGTGTGTGCACGTGCAGGCACACCCACATGTGGATGTTTACACACCCAGTCCTCCTTGCACCCGAGGTTTCTTTGTTATCTATCCTCACCCAAGGCAGACTGGGAGTCTTCTGTTTCTCTTTCTGTGGAAACGTTGTCAAGCATCTTGGTAGTGGCAATCACTTACTCTTCTTGCAGTAGCAAAATAGCTGCTTATTTCCTAGCCAGACATTGTGCTCAGTCCTTTAGGTGCGTTATCTCATGGGCATTTCCTGGAACTCTATGGAGTAGATACTATACTTGATTTACAGTTAGGAAAAAATGAGACCATGAGAGGTGAAGTAATGTGCCTGTATCTCACTGTTCATAACTGGCTGGGCACACATCTGAACCCAGATCTGATTCCAAACCTGGCTCGGTCCAGTTTCATTATGCATGTGACAAATGTTTGCTGAACAACTACTATGTGCCAGGTGCTATTCTGATTGCTGGGGGTGTGGTGGTGGATTAAAAAGACAAAAGTCTCACACCTTGTGAAGTTTACAATAGAGTAAAGTCAAACAGTAAATTATATCAAATGTAAATAGTAATCAGAGCTAAAAAGGAACAAGACAGGGAAGGAGTTGGAATGGCTGAAACTTCAGAGAGTGCTATGATTTGAATATGGTTTGGGTGGGTCCCCAGGGCTTCTTGTGTTGGTGGCTTGGTCCTTGGTGGGGTCTTTAAGAGGTGGAGCCTAAGGAGAGTGCCCTAGGTCATTGAGGGATGAGGGTGGTTCTCATGGGACGCTAGCTAATTCTAATTCTCAAGAGCAAGTTGCTAAAGAAGCAAGTCTGACCCCTCAATGGCTCTCTGGCCTCCTGTCTTGCAATGTGACTTCTCATTCCTACATTGTCTGTTACCAGGATACCACTCACAAAGATGTGATCCAGCCCTTAGTCTTTTGACCACGAAAACTGTGAGCTAAATAAGCTTCTTCTTATTCAGCCTCAGGTATTTTGTTATAGTAACAGAAGATGGACCAATACAAGATAGAATGAACAGGGAGAGCTCACAGAGGCTCTGTAAAGATGCAAAGGAATTGCGGGAGCAAGCCATACAGTTTTTTAGGGAAAAGCATTCCAGGAAGAATAAAATAGCCAGTGCAAAAGTCCTGAGGTATGGGAGGGGTAGGCAATATTCAGACACTATTGAGGGAACCAGCATAGAGTAGAGGCTGCATGAGGGAGAGGCATGAGTATCATGCTTTCTCTCATGATGAAATGAAAGCCCAGGTATTAACAATGCCTCACACATCTTGGTGCTTTGCCTCGGACACAGCATGTTCACCAGACCCCATATTTCTCTACACTCCATCTTCCTGGCATCTCTCACTAAAGTCTGTGGAGGCCAGAGCCTGGGTTCATCTCTAGGGAAAGAGGAAGGGAACCTCCAGGTTTCCCCTGCTGTCTGCCTAAGCTGAAGGAGCCTGCAAAGTCGGTCAGGACAATGGTTCCATGGGGACAGGGAAACCTCGGCCTTCTCGTTGCACTGGAGCATATTGCCCTCAAGTGACTTGGCCTCCAGCCAGGGAGGATCCCGGAGGCTCTGCACAGTCCTACCCAGGGAGTCCTGTGCACTCCTCTTTGTTGGAGCTCAGACAGAAGCTGCCTTCCTTCCTTTCTTTCTTTCTTTCTTTGGATTGAACCCAGGGGAATTCCACCTCTGAGCTACACCCCTGCTCAGCCAGCCCTAGTTATTTATTTATTGTGGTACTGGGGATTGAACCCAGGGCAGTCTATCTCCAAGCTATACCCCCCAGCCTTATTTATTTATTTATTTATTTTTTGAAACAATGTCTCTGTAGGCTGGTAATAGTCTCACTATTTGCTGGGGTTGTCCTTGAACCTGTGATCCTCCTGTCTCAGCCTCCCAAGTACTAGGATTACAGGTGTGTGCTACCATGCTTGGTTCCTTTTAATTAATTAACTTATGTATATATTCATTTACTTATTTTTAATTTGGAAACAGGGTCACACTGAATTGTGGAGGGCCTCACTAAGTTGCTAAGGCTGACCTCAAACCTGGACTCCTCCTGTCTCAGCCTCTCAAGTACGGGGGTTACAAGTCTCCACCACCATGCTCAGCTAACTATCTCACTCTTAAGGCACATATTTAGCTAACCTGCTTGAGCCTAAATGAGAGTCTATTACCTGGTCTAATAGCTTGTTGTCCTTCACACCCTGATGGTGGTGAATGTACCCAGGGATGCACTGCTGAGCTGGCCTGCTCCTGGCAGGCTGGACTTAGCTGGAGAAGTGTTCCTGTTCCTGTCTTGGTTTCAAACACAAGTCCAGTCTGGGCTTCAGGACGTCTTAAGGAAATCAGGACCAACCCAAAGGAAATCAGACACAGAGAACAAAACAAATTGAATTTTTGAAGGAAATTGCTTTTTGCCTCACATGCCTCGCTCCCTTTATTTAATTTTTGGGACTCGATATGAGCTAGTTACAATCAGCTCCGTATTTTTCCACCCATTAATCAATACATATTAAATATTAAAGAATCCAATTTTGGGATGGCCAGTGGACCTGAACAGGCACTGTTCCAACATGCTCTGCTTCAGCCTCCTTCCCAGGGTCCTTCTCCTACACTGCCCTGGCAGTCCTTTGTGACACACACACCCCTTGGCACTCCCTCGATGCAGGGGATTGGCCCCACCCCTGAGCCATCAATCTACGAGGTGGCCTTGGGCAACAGTCAATCTGACAGGGACAAGAGTGAGTATCTGAGCCCAGGTGGTGCTGCACACCTGTAATCACAGTACTTGAGAGGCTAAGACAGAAGGATCACAGGTTCCAGGCCAGTCTCAGCAACTTAGAGAGGTCCTGCTGCAAAATATAAAAGGGGGGAGGAGTGGAGGTGTAGCTCAGAGGTAGAATAGCCCCTAGATTCAATCCCCAGTACCAAAACAAACAGACAAAAAACCCGAGTATTTGGCTATGCAGATTCTCTCATAGGAAGAACTTGACCTTGAAACTTGGGGACCAGAGCTCAAGCTAAAGATGCAAAGAGAGGCGGGGGTGGAGGGTAGGAGATGGGTAGTAGCTAAACTTGACAAGAGAAAGCAGAGAGGTCACCACATCTCCAGCCCCTAAGACTTAGACTGTGGCGGTGCAAGCAACGAGAAGGGACATGGAGACCTCATTTCAGGGGCCAAGGGTACGGACGACAAACAACATGCTCACTCTGTGCCTGCTTAATGGAGGCCGGCTAGGCTCCAAATGTCCCCAAAATTCAGATGTTGGAACAATTGCCAGTGTGGTAGTATTGAGAGGTGGACCCTTTATGGGATCCTGGTGAAGTCCTGGAGCAGAGACCCCATGAATGGGGTTAGGGACCTTATAAAAAAGGTTACAGGGAACCATGTCAGGAGACAGCAAGAAGCAATCATGTCTATGAAGCAGAGAGCAGCCGTCACCAGCCACCTCTGCTGGGTCTTGATCCTGGACCCACAAGCCCCCAGAGCTGTGAGAATCGACTGCCATCATTCACAACTACCTAGTCTAAAGTATTTTCTTATAGCAGCTGGAATGGGCTAAGACTCTATCTGTTGTATTAACACATGTCTGCTGGGCAGGGAGGTGATGTGAAAGAGTGAAGTGAGCAGGTGTTGGAGCTGATGTGAGGACCTGGGGACTCTGGAGGACTGAGGCGTGCATGGCCCCTCTACAGGAAGTAGCCAGGACTCGGTTCTAGCCACTGGTTGCTATGAAGAAATGTGGTCTCAGTGTTGCCAGATTTCCTGATTTTTTTTTTAAGAGAAAGAAGAAATGCAGTTTTTTGGTTAAAATTTCTGGGCTGTAAATCAGAGCTACTAGCCAGGCATGGTAGGGCACATCTAAAATCCTAGTACTTGGGAGGCTGAAATAGGAGGGTTGCAAGTTTGAGGCCAGCCTCCGTAATTTAGCTAGACCCTTAGCCACTTAGCAAGATCTTCTTTCAAAGTGGAAAATAAAAAGGGTTGGGGGGTGTAGCTTGGAGGTAGAATGTCTCTAGGTTCAATCCCCAGTACAAGAATAAAATAGATAAACAAATAAATAATAAATAAATAAGAGAGAGAGAGAGAGAGACAGAGACAGAGAGAGAGAGAGATTCAAGCATGAACAGGATTTAGCTAGCCACTTAGCTTGCCTATCCTACCATTCATCACCATTTATCCATCCATCCATCCATCCATCCATCCATCCATCCATCCATCCATCCATCCACCTATATACACATCCTTCCACCTGTCCATTCATCCAGGCACCCATCTGCCCATCTGTCTAATCTATCTAACCACCCACCCACACACATAACCACACATCCACCCACTTATCTACACACCCACCCTCCACCCATCCATCCATCTATCCATTCCTCTTCCACTGTGAAAGTACACTGCCTCTCAAACCTTTGCAGGAAGGAAACATTCGATCTTCTCCACCTACCCTTGGTCCTTAGAAGTCCTATTTCCCTCCAAGTTCAAGCAAATTAAACATGTGTCAAGTGGTGCAAATACAAGCAAGTTTGGGCCTGCCTCTTTTTGCAAGGAAATTTTCGCTTTCTCTTTATGTCCTTGCAGTGCTGCCTGAAATAAGAGGGTATTTTTTTTCTTCCCTTGGATTTGAGCCTTCACAAGTGTTCCAGAACAAAATTAAACCAAATAGAGAATTAGATTCTCCTCCCTTTTCTTGGAAATATCTTGCCACTGGGCCCGCTCCCTGGGAATTAAATAACTCTTCAAAAGGAGATCAGAAATAGATTTCTCGGTGGGGGTTTCCAGACGTCAGTAAATGGATTTATGGAAAATGGGTTAGGTTTGGCAAATTTTAAATTGTGATCAGGTGAATATGCTATATCTGTGCAAATAACCCTTTTTTACTTTCTTCTTCTCCATATCCAATTGGAACTCATCCTCTTTAATAACCTGCTCCAGCTGTCCTTTCCTACTTTACCCTGATAGCTCCTCTAGCCGGAGGCTAATGGATTGGAAAGCGGAGAGGAGACACATAACTAATGTTTATTGTGATAAATTATTTTTAATATACCTTTATTGGTGCATTGTAGTCTCACATCACAGTGTAGCTCAGAGTGATAGGGACATACATGCACACGGTTCTTGGTGAGCTTTCCGCCAACTCCCTCCCCACTCCCCCCTCCCCCTCCTCATACGCTATATTGAGATTGGTATTGATGATTTCACATATGTGCCTAACCTCAATGGAAGTGTTTCCTTCATTAATTCTCCCCTTCCCCCATACGGATACACTGGCCCCTAGAGTCCCGCCATTGCTCCACTGGGGTTTCTCCTCCTGAAGCTAGGGAGTCCTGCTCCCTTGTTCCGAGTAT